>CM037862.1:35366769-35466769 GCA_021292105.1 Anadara kagoshimensis
CGTTTTATAATCATTAGTCTCCAGAATTTATATGGATTTATATACTGCTCAACTTCGCCAGCAAGTCGTTACTGTGGAGTGCATTTGAGTATGCGTATTGAAGATTCCAAAGTAGCTGACCAAATAAAAACAAATATACCAATCCGGCTTTGTCCAAATTACAATCTCAAAACAAAAACTTTGAAAACTTAGTTTGAAAAGTTAAACACATGAGGTGAAACCGGGTGCTCCGGAAGGGCAAACACCTCCTGCTTAGCTAGCTTTACTTACTATGCATGGAATTATGGGACGTCAAATATATCCAGGGCAATCCTGGACACAGATACACCATACTTATCAACAGTACTGTAATGACGTCCATAAAACTTTTCGAGGGCTCTGACAAGCCTGGGCTTCCAATTTCACTGGGTCAACAATTTATTTGTAAACAGCTTCTCCAATTAAACCGAATTTGGTAAGCTATTGTCGTTGGTTCTTATCGTTCAATCATTTTCAGAACCTTTCTTAAAATTTACTCTTATATTTCAAGCAATTGTCTGATATCAGCTATTCATATTTTTGATGTATGGTCTATGTTTGTGATACAAGGTAGTAAGCGGTGGTCAGACAAAACGCATATTTAGCCAAAGTAACAAACCTTTCACCACAATTTAGACATCACAGCACATCACCTCTTTAAACCATTCACATCAAGTTTACTTTAAACAACATATTTGTGTGATTCTTTGAGACTATAACAATGTTATGATGTCAAGGTATTCACATAATTGGTTCACAAAAAACTTTATTGTACATGATCGCTTTAAAAAACATCAATAGATCAAGTCGAGAGTTTAGTACCATTTACAGTCCAACTTGCCTTTAAGGTCACTTCTATATAAAAACCACCTACTTATAAAGGCAAGTATCCCAATTGTTCTTTATTTTTATAATTTGAACCTTAAAGGCCACCTACCCATAAAGCTCACTTTTACTGGTTCTCCTGGGTGGCCTTTATAGACAGGTTTGACTGTATAATGACAACACGGTACCCGAGTTTCAATGTACGTGAAGATGAAACGTCGTGCATATCGATTTATCATTTGACATAAAAATGCAATGGAAGCGCCTTTGCCCAACCCCGCCGCACAAAGTCGAAACCCAAACATCCGCTGGTCACTCAGGGATCATGAGGATGTTTTACTGATCAATTATAAAACTGCTAGAATCTTTATTGTGCAGATCTGATGGAGAAAATGGGCGTCACTATTACACATGTACAAAGAAAATGAATATAAGGTTTAGAAGCGGTAAGCACGACAACGCTCTTGGACAGAATTCAAAGGTTGCACAAGTTGCTATTCGCGAACGTAGATAAAATAAATCATCAACCCTGCTGAATTCTACATTGTGCCACTGCGATAGCTCAGTTGGTAGAGTGCTTGCTTCGTAAGTGGGGGGGGGGGGGTGGGTTACGATCCCCGACCGGGTCTGACCCAAAACTTGAAAGTGGGTAGTGACTGTTATTTCGCCAAGCACTCGGTATTGCGAAACGAAAGTCACTGTTCTTTCGAATGGGAACTGCAATTTCGCCTTAAGCTAGCGACGTTTCGATATAAGTGAAATATTCCTTACTGTGAAGTTAAACACCATCATTCAACTCAACTCAACTCTGTGTAATGTGAAGCATGAAAGTAAAAAAAAACCTTGAAGTAATATATAAGTAATATATAGTTGCCAAACAGCCTTTATAAGGTGTCAGTATACTGTTTTTGGGTTTTGGGTACTTTCATTCGATTTTTTTCGCTTTTCATTGAAATCTCTCTTTTCAGTATTTGACTCCTGACTGTTACGTCATGGGGAGTTAGAGAAATAAGGGATCGTCGGTCGAAGGTTTTTTTTAAAATAATAAAACAAAAAACTTCAATTATTAAGTGCTTGCTTCACTGCCACTTGTTCCTAACACGCCATGCTAGAGCTGCTAACAGGTATGCAATTTTGTGTTCTCTCAAGAAAACTTCATGTACACTGGAACCTTAAGCCTACTTTCAATTTTAGAATTCTGATATCGTATGATCAGCATACATGTTATTAATCTATCTTGTTTATACTATTGGTTAAAATAAGTTCAAAATTTTCTAAAACTATTTTAACACCGTTAAGTTTAAATGTAAATATTTTTAAAACAATACAACTTTTTGGAACAAAGTTTGTCCCTAAAACGTTCTATTTTTGGATGTCTTTGGTATATCGCACAGTACTGTCAAACGTTTAACACTTAAGCTAACGAATTGGCCCCTAATCGGTTTCTCCTTTTGGCCCCTTGTTTGGTACATATCTACAGCATTTCGACAGCTGCTGTCCAGCTCTCTGCAGAATTTTGACCACTAGTTATCTATATTTCTGCCAATCTGCAGCCGAGCTTTGGTTCCTTTTCGTTCGCTCATTGTTAAATTTTCTGACGGGTCCGTACCGTAATCTGACCACTGCCGATAAAACAGTAAAACCTCTACTAGATGTTATTTGAATGTATTGTTTATCTTTATGGTCAAACATTATTAATGGCTAACATATATTTCACTTTTGCTTTGTTAAAGTGTTAATTACATCAAAAAATTATTGACATTAAGAATATCAATCGAATTATATTCCATATAACTCTTATACATATTTAAAATGTTTTCTCTGTAAAATATACTCAATCGATTTGAACTTGATAAATCGAGCAAAGATACCATGAATCTGGATTTTTAATTCATATAATACAATCAATACATGTACATTTTTTGTTGCCCATCCATATACACATTATTCGGGCAAAGGAGTTTTAATTCATTTAATATAGGCAACACGTTTCTTAAATGTTTGCTTTTGTGGCCTTCCATGTACTAGGCATCAGTGCGCTTACATAACCGAGCGTTGGCAGAACTTCGATGAATACGATGTTTTAATTCATTTATTGACAACTAGTTTTTTCTTCTGTGCTTGTGTTTTTGTTGCCTTTTATTATACTTGACATCAGTGATTGCAGTGCCGATTTGCTTACATACATAAGGGAGAGTTGTCAGATAAATTGGACAGAGATACGATAAATCTGGAGTTAAAATTCATAATATAGCCAACAAGTGTTTATTGAATGTTTGTGTGTATTGCCCTTCCAAATAATATAGAAAGTGATTAGAGTGCTCCGGATTTGCTTTCAAATCCGAACGTTGTCAGAAAAATTGGACAGAGATACGCTGCATTTTTAATTTCAATTCATATATAGTCATATGTTTTTTCTTCAAATGTTTTTTATTACCTTCCCATATACTATAAACATCAGTGAATGCAGTGTCACGGGTTTGCTTACATAACCATACGTTGTCAACTTAAATCTAATCAAAATTGCAGACCTTTCATCTGATAACATATTTTATGGACTTCAAACAAATTGTTATCTCCGGGAGTTTTATATATGGATTTGATGTGAGAAAAAACACAGATTTTATAAAATACAAACATTGATAACGTTGAAAAGAGACAGTTTTTTCTCAAGAGTTCGAGTGGTTTAAAGATTCTTTGGTCAAAACATTTGTGCCGGCAGATGAGCTGAGGAGCGGACGTACAACGATGTAATGAATTTGTCAATGTCCATTTCATCTGTCAATCAATTTGTTCAATTTTTCTTTTAAAACCGGAAATTAGTAAAATGAGTTTGAGAGATTTAAGGGACAATTCATTTAACATTGATAATTTGAGTTTTGTATCAAAATCGCGACATGGAAAGAGGGAAAGGCGATTAAGGAGTTTTCCATTAATTTCTGAAACCAAAAAGGAACATGTTTCTAGAATTCACACACGGGAAATTAAAAATGGGACAAATATACATTTAGAACGAACTACCCACACGCCAAAAGAAGATGACACATCGCCATCTTCAGGAGGGTTAGGAGAAGGTGGAACAGTTTGGGTGCATCTGTACGAAGAACGTCCAAATCGTCATCAGATTCGGCTGATTCTCCAACGCCAAAGAGTAAACCAGTCGGATGGGAAAGCGCGTTCGACAAACTAACAATGGCAGGGATTCTGAATCAATCTTTACATTCTATCAGTGTCAGAAAAATGTCCAGAATGTCCAAACTCCGAGACCTACATCAAAAGGTATGTTGTGTATAAATGATAATAAAACCACCGGTTACCATTATGGTGTCATATCCAGTACCCAAACCACTGGTTGTCCTGGTGCTGTTATATTCATTGCCAAAACCACTGGGTACCATTATGTTGTTTTATTTACTGCCAACATTGCTGGTATCAGTGTTAATAAATGGGACACCATTATGTTGCTATTTCTAGTGTCAAAACCACTGGATACCATTGTGTTGTTTTATTCACTGCCAACATAGATGGTATCAGTGTTTATAAATGGGACACCATTATGTTGCTATTTCTAGTGTCAAAACCACTGGATACCATTGTGTTGTTTTATTCACTGCCAACATAGATGGTATCAGTGTTTATAAATGGGACACCATTATGTTGCTATTTCTAGTGTCAAAACCACTGGATACCATTGTGTTGTTTTATTCACTGCTAACATCGCTGGTATCAGTGTTAATAAATGGGACACCATTATGTTGCTATTTCTAGTGTCAAAACCAATGGATACCATTGTGTTGTTTTATTCACTGCCAACATAGATGGTATCAGTGTTTATAAATGGGACACCATAATGTTGCTATTTCTAGTGTCAAAACCACTGGATGCCATTGTGTTGTTTTATTCACTGCCAACATCTCTGGTATCAGTGTTTATAAATGGGACATCATTATGTTGCTATTTCTAGTGTCAAAACCACTGGATACCATTATATTGTTTTATTCACTGCCAACATCGCTGGTATCAGTGTTAATAAATGGGACACCATTATGTTGCTATTTCTAGTGTCAAAACCACTAGATACCATTATGTTGTTTTATTCACTGCCAACATAGATGGTATCAGTGTTTATAAATGGGACATCATTATGTTGCTATTTCTAGTGTCAAAACCACTGGGTACCATTGTGTTGTTTTATTCAGTGCCAACATCGCTGGTATCAGTGTTAATAAATGGGACACCATTATGTTGCTATTTCTAGTGTCAAAACCACTGGATACCATTGTGTTGTTTTATTCAGTGCCAACATCGCTGGTAACAGTGTTTATAAATGGGACACCATTATGTTGCTATTTCTAGTGTCAAAACCACTGGATACCATTGTGTTGTTTTATTCACTGCCAACATCGCTGGTATCAGTGTTTATAAATGGGACATCATTATGTTGCTATTTCTAGTGTCAAAACCACTGGGTACCATTGTGTTGTTTTATTCAGTGCCAACATCGCTGGTATCAGTGTTAATAAATGGGACACCATTATGTTGCTATTTCTAGTGTCAAAACCACTGGGTACCATTATGTTGTTTTATTCACTGCCAACATCGCTGGTAACAGTGTTTATAAATGGGACATCATTATGTTGCTATTTCTAGTGTCAAAACCACTGGGTACCATTGTGTTGTTTTATTCACTGCTAACATCGCTGGTATCAGTGTTTATAAATGGGACACCATTATGTTGCTATTTCTAGTGTCAAAACCACTGGATGCCATTGTGTTGTTTTATTCACTGCCAACATCGCTGGTATCAGTGTTAATAAATGGGACACCATTATGTTGCTATTTCTAGTGTCAAAACCACTGGGTACCATTGTGTTGTTTTATTCACTGCCAACATCGCTGGTATCAGTGTTAATAAATGGGACACCATTATGTTGCTATTTCTAGTGTCAAAACCACTGGGTACCATTATGTTGTTTTATTCACTGCCAACATCGCTGGTAACAGTGTTTATAAATGGGACACCATTATGTTGCTATTTCTAGTGTCAAAACCACTGGATACCATTGTGTTGTTTTATTCACTGCCAACATAGATGGTATCAGTGTTTATAAATGGGACACCATTATGTTGCTATTTCTAGTGTCAAAACCACTGGATACCATTGTGTTGTTTTATTCACTGCTAACATCGCTGGTATCAGTGTTAATAAATGGGACACCATTATGTTGCTATTTCTAGTGTCAAAACCACTAGATACCATTGTGTTGTTTTATTCACTGCTAACATCGCTGGTATCAGTGTTAATAAATGGGACACCATTATGTTGCTATTTCTAGTGTCAAAACCACTGGATACCATTGTGTTGTTTTATTCACTGCCAACATCGCTGGTATCAGTGTTTATAACACCATTATGTTACTATTTCTAGTGTCAAAACCACTGGATACCATTGTGTTGTTTTATTCACTGCCAACATCGCTGGTATCAGTGTTTATAACACCATTATGTTACTATTTCTAGTGTCAAAACCACTGGATACCATTGTGTTGTTTTATTCACTGCCAACATCGCTGGTATCAGTGTTTATAACACCATTATGTTGCTATTTCTAGTGTCAAAACCACTGGATACCATTGTGTTGTTTTATTCACTGCCAGAACCAGTAAATAACATCATGCTATCTTATCCAGTACCAAACAACTAGCGACAATCATAACCAGTACCAAAGTCACTAGCTGTCATTATCCAGTCCCAAAACCACTAGGTATCATAGTGTTTTATACCCAAGGCTAACAGCTATAGATACAATAATTTTGTCATATCCCAAACAACTAGATGCCATCATGTTGTTAACTCTGGTCCCCGAACCACTAACTACCATTTTGTTGTCATATCTAGTGTCAAACCACTGGATACTATAACGTTGTCATATTCACTGCTGGGTACCATTATGGTATATAGAATGCCAAAACCACGGGTTACCCTACCTGATGATATATCCAGTATTGTTGCCATCAGTGTTTTGTATCTTGTGTTCAAACCACGGGCCACCAATTAGTTGTTATATCCAGTGCCCAATAAAAATAATTTATTTTAGGGCTGCTATTGAAAGGTTATGTTTAGTTTTGAAATCAAATGCTCTTACCGCTGTAAGGAGACCAAGAGATTTGTCCACTTCTTTGGTAAAATGGACTTGGTGGTCTTTGAATGTATCTGCGACGACTTCTTTGCGGGCAGTTGTGCTTACACCGTAAAGTTCATCATAAGTATGTACTATAACGCAGACCTGAAATATTGTACCAAAAATCACACGCTGAGCAGAGGAACCATTATGTGCTCAAACCATTGGATACCAGTTTTTTTTTGTAACCACGCAATTAAATTGCCCAGTGTCCAAACTACTTAAAACCGTTATGGTGTTAAACCCATGCAGTGTCGAAACCAATAGATAACATTATGTTGCGGAAGTGGCCGAGTCGTTAAGATTGTAGCCTTCTACCATAAGACTTACCATCGTTGATCATGATTCGACCGCCAGTGAAAATGGTTACATGTGAATTAATGATATTATGAGAAAGAAACGGGATAAGGAGCATGTAAAAACAAAAAAAGAAAAGGGAGATGTGAGAAAAGATAGAAGGAACACGCACAATAAGAAGATAATAAAAACAAGTGAATGTAGAATAATAAGACAAAAAATACTCGGTGTTTGAAATAATGAAACAAATAACGAGATTAGCTGCATAGGAAAAAGGAAGGTAACGTACAAGGGAATATGTTGACAAAGAGCATGTGAAATAAAGGTACAATGATTATATGAAATAGGGAAATAATAAGAAAGCATAATGAAATTATATGTCGAGGAGTATTTAAAAAAACGTAATAACATGTAATTTAAATGTACAATAATGATATTACAAGACAAGGGACATGCAAAATAGAGCGAAACAAGTACAGTACAGGCCTGTCGAAAGTTTAACAATGAGCTAGCGAAAAGAAACGAAAGGTCGGTTACATAGTGGCCGAGATATGGATAGCTAGTGGCCAAAAATCTACCAAGTAATGGATGGCGCCTGCTGTCAAGATATAACCTAACGAGGAACCCGGATACGTTGTCAATTCGGCGATAATTCGTTAGCTGAGTGTTAAACTTTCGACAGGTCTGTACTGTAACATGTGAAATAACTAAACAAGGGGTGGATGAGAAGATGAGACAAGAAACATGTAAAATAACGAGCGAGATGAGTATCAAATGAAACGGATTTTATAATTGATTGAATAGGGTTTCAGAATATTTCACTTATATCAGCAGGTCACCAGCTGAAGAAGTGACATATATAAGGAGATAATTAGACAAGAGACATGTGAAATAACGAGATGAGTATAATGTGAAACGGATTTTATAATATTGATTAGGGTTTCAGAATATTTCACTTATATCAGCAGGTCACCAGCTGTAGCAGAAGTGACATATATAAGGAGATAATGAGACAAGAGACATGTGAAATAACGAGATGAGTATAATGTGAAACGGATTTTATAATTGATTGAATAGGGTTTCAGAATATTTCACTTATATCAGCAGGTCACCAGCTGAAGAAGTGACATAATTATATAAGGAGATAATGAGACAAGAGACATGTGAAATAACGAGATGAGTATAATGTGAAACGGATTTTATAATATTGATTAGGGTTTCAGAATATTTCACTTATATCAGCAGGTCACCAGCTGTAGCAGAAGTGACATATATAAGGAGATAATGAGACAAGAGACATGTGAAATAACGAGATGAGTATAATGTGAAACGGATTTTATAATTGATTGAATAGGGTTTCAGAATATTTCACTTATATCAGCAGGTCACCAGCTGTAGCAGAAGTGACATATATAAGGAGATAATGAGTTATTAAAAATGATAATTTTTTAAATTTTATACAAACACTATCACCCACAATGTTATTATCAAACCAGGAAATGTAAGAGTTTACAATCGCGAATATTGTAATAACCCAGTTTAAGATTACGAATTCATATATTCGCGAATAAGCCCTCAATGTCAATGGCTCGAAATTTGCTACTCGCGAAAATAAATCTATCAACAGTATTTAACTATAGTTTCACCAATTTCCTTTTCTCTTCAAATGTGGCATATAGTGTGTTAGAATGATTAACCTCGTAAGTACCAAATTCTTAATGTCAACATACTCCGAAGTACAAAGAATTTTTTTTACCGATCCATAAAATATAATCAAATTGTAAATCCCGTATAAAAATTATCAGTGTTTACATTTAAAATAAGCAAATGCAATTTAAACTTTTTTGTTTAACAAATCCTAATGGTGACTCTGTGGTCTGAGAATTTTTCAATCTGTGAAACAGAAACAGGGTTTTATATGTCTCTGGTGAAAGCTTAATCTGACGCTAAACTTATCCTTATAAGTCAATTTACGTTGGCACAGAAGTGACAAGAAATATAACATGCGCACGCCATGTAAAACATATATTCCATACCACTTCTGTGCCACCGTAAAATATTCTTTCGCTACACATGTAATTGTTTAAAACTGACATTATAGACTGAAGATTGTAACAAAATTAAATTGCTGAAATTCATACTCTGCTAAACTGAGAGTTTTTTCACTTGAATCAAGTTTTTATCTTGAAAAATATATTTTCCCCACTTTTTATTATGTCATATTTTTTTTAATTACAAGAAAACTGTTTTCAAGAATATCTACGTTGTTGCATACAAAAACATCATTTAGTGAAGATATCGTTTTCATATGCTAAAAACTGTAATATTTCGATTGTGACTAGGCCTAACAAGCAGGTAGCCCGATGAATAGAGATGGAATCTCCTACTGCTGATCAGTTAAAACTTTAGGCCGAATTATTATTATTGCCTGCCTCAACGATGGTATGTTGTTTTTATATTGCTGCCAAAAATAACATACCACCTTTTAGGCATGAATACAACTAAATTAGAAACCAAATGTTGGTGGAAGAAAGATAACTCTTGTTGAAATGTGTTCTTAATTTGGTGCAATGCTTCACGTCATTATACTATCACTAATATAATTTATTGCAGTTGCACTAGAAGGGGATTTTACCGGAATAATTGCGAAATTCCGGAATAGTAAGACACTTTCCGTAATCTTTGCGAAAATCCGAAATATTTAGATCAAATCCGGAATTTTTAGACCAAATCCGAAATAATCAGACAAAATAATTGGTCAAAATCCGGAATAAAAATATTTTTACGGTAAATTTTACGGATTCAAAAAATTCCGGTAAGTGTCTGATTATTACAATAACTTTTCTGATTATTCCGGTAAAAGACTGATTATTACGGTAAAAATCTAATTATTCCGGCAAATGTCCAATTATTCCGGTAAACCCCCTTCTAGTGTTGGTTTAATTTTGATTCAATATGTCGTTTATTTGTGTTTCTGTTAAACTTGACTGTAAAATAAAATAAATAAAAAAGCACTGACCTAACCAATAATTTTTAATACAAAAACTTAATATGTCCTAAAATCAATGTCATAAGACAATAAAGTTTCATATATGTGTCCCCAAGTGTAGATTTATGCCCAAGCTTGTCATAAGTACATGCATATGGATGCGTACTAAACTAGAATGGACCGAAGAGGCTAGGTATGCGCCTTATATTATGGTCTTAAAGGACAGGAATGTGTCTCCAAGCACGTCATAAGTGTAGTTCTGTATGTTTTAAGCTGGTCATCCTGGTGAGTGTAGACCCATATATCCCCAACTCCAATAATTCAATTCTCCTTTGTTTCAAACATTTTGATTGGTCATATTTTTCTGTTACGTTTGCATGAATGGATTGACTCTTAGTGACGTCATCTTATTATGGAAGACGCACAGAGACATTTGATTTCCTAAGTCATAGCATTGCTATTTTTTTTTTACTTACTACGGCTATATTTTTATTTTTATTGTTGATTTGTTGTTGAAAAATTCTATCAATTGAATAATAAGAAATGAAGTTAATTTTTTTTTGTTATGGAAGTATGAAAGAATTGGACATTGCGCACGTAACATAATTCGGTACGCAAATTATTCAGTGTGCAAAATTTCCAATTTTTTAAACTTCCATAACAACAAGAAAAATTAACTTCATTCCTCTAAGCAAATCACTTATGAATCATTTTTAATTGATAGATTTTGTTTTTGATATTTTCTATTTTTACTTTTATACACTTCATAAATTTATGTGAACTTAATATGTATACTTTTATCAGGTTATTAGTGAAAGACTTGTATTCCACAAACTGTATAATCATTATGACAGAAACATTCAAAATAGCCCTTGATGCCGTCATTTTTAAAATGAAATAAAAATCCTCAAAAAATTAAGGTATATCCCCTCATTTAAAATAAATTTGCTAAATTTGGTTATATATATATATATATATATATATATATAATATATATATATATATATATATATATATATAACCAAATATATATATATATATATTGGATATTTTTCAACGTCTTGAAAAATGTTGTTTTCACAATTTTGGTTCAAGCACTACTGATGAGGAATTATATTAAGAAAACCCGTCTAGTGCTGTTAAATCAACACTGGTACGATAAGTAATTTTACCCTTTTCCAGTCAAAATTTTTATTGGAGTGTTTCTTGATTGTGTATCTTGTATTTATGCCTTTATACTCATTATGAACTTATTATCAAGACGTTGAACTTGAACTTAGTTCACTTGCATACAAAAACTTGTCATGTTATTACGTGAAGGACAAGTGCTCCATAAACTTTATAATCATTACTTCAAAAGTTTTTAAAGTCTACAATTTAATGATTTTCACCTGACATACGTATATAATTTAAGTATCTACATAGGTAATTATCAGGTGTTATATTTAACTATCAATATATAGGTAATTGTCAGGGTCTATATAGGGAAAGTACAGACCTGTCGAAAGTTTAACACTGTGCTAACAAAAAGGTGTCGAAGCTCGGCTGCCGAGTGGCTAAGATATGTTACTATGGCCATGGATTGATAGCTAGAGGCCGAAAAGTTGCCGAATGATATCTAGATAGGTAGTTTCGAAAAGCTGTCGAGTTGAGTTGAGTAATGGTGTTTAACGTCCCAGTCAAGAATATTTCACTAATATCGAGACGTCGCCAGCTATAGGCGAAGGCGAAGTTTTGCCTGTGCGTTGCGCTGATGGCATTATACAGCAAAGTTCTTTATCGTGCCAAGCCTACCAAGACACGGGACCTCGTTTATTTTAAGTTCCCATCCGAAAGAACCGTTAATTTCATTTCGTAATGCCGAGTGCTTGGCGAAAGAACAGTCACTACCCACTTTTAAGTCTTGGGTCAGACCCGGCCGGGGTTCGAACCCACGACCTCCCACTTACGGAGCGAGCACTCTACCAACTGAGCTACCGCAGTGGTGGAAAGCTGTCGAGGTGTAGCTAACCAGTAGCCGAGATGAGTTGTCGATTCGACATTGATTCGTTAACTTAGTGTTAAAGTTTCGACAAACCGGTACTGTAATTGTCAGGTGTTATATTTCGTTAATGTCTTATTTTACAAGGCTAGATAGTTTAGGAATATCTTGGCAGACTGGTCTTTTTATTATAATGCAACAATTTGTCATCAATTTGTATCACAATTGCACATGTAACATGAAAGATTTGCAATAATTATAATTTAAATCAAATTAAATTTGCCACCGAACTCTTGCTTTTATGATTTTCATTGTACCAGTGTGCAATTTGACGACCTTTAGAGTATGCTATACTGGAATGTCGCAAAGAAACATGGCACAGGTTTCACGGTCCATTATACTAGTATCGAGGAAACCAGTCAAGGGCTACAACAAGGACGACGAAAAAACTGAACCACTCGGCCACAGCCACCACCATTGAATGCTGATGCTAATGGGAAAAATAACATTAAGAACGTTAAGACATGTTTAGCATCAAAGCGTAATTTTCAAAGTCACTGTGGTCTTTTTAAATGTTTCTTAAAAGCTTATTCCCATAACGTTGTCTCCAGCATATGGGTGATTTGTCAACTAATTAGAAATACGAACAATTGTAAAGGTCAAAGGTCAAGATAAAATAAATAAACAAACATCCCCTGTCCCTGATCTTGTCTAATTAACGCACCATAAATAAAAAATTTTTTTTTATTTTTTTTACAATGGTAAAGTTTTTGACAATATACCTTTTTAAAATAACGAAATAAATAAATTAGTATTCGTCATATAGGTTTTGTCCTTGTCTAATTAACACACAAGAAATATAATGGGATTTTATGTCATTTTTTAAAAATGGTAACGATTTTGACATTTCACTTTTTTAAAACAAGTAAAGGTATAATTTGCTTAAATGCCTCCAGCAAACTATACCCTCTCCACCCCAATAATTAACTTATCTATTGTATACATGGTACATACCCGATACACCAATGATTGTTTAAAGCAATCTATACATCAGGTGAGTAGCTTTTTTGTCAGTTAATTTAGTAATTTAAATTGTGAAATTTTAAATTTAGCACTTTTCCATATTTGTCTGTCGTCAATAGTTAAACCACTTGAACATTACAAGACATATCAATGTCTCTTTATTAGTGTGTAAAGTACAGGCCTGTCGAAAGTTTAACACTCAGCTGACGAAAAAAGCCAAAGCTCGAATATCGATCGGTCGAAGTATTGATACCTTGTGGCTGAAAAGCTGCCAAGCGGTAGATAACAGCTGTCGAACAGCTATCCAGATGTAGCTAAACATGGGTTTGAGGTGACCTGTCGATTCGGCAATAATTCGTTAGCTTAGTGTTAAACTTTTCGGTCTGTACTGTAAATACCGAACTTTATTTCAAGTGTGTAAATTTATGCAATGCGAGGTTCAGTCATAAACGTGTAGAGAAATCATACAAATGTATATTGGTGATTTCAAATATACGGACCCATTTTCAATAATTGGAATTCAGATGTTTAAATGTTGTCACATATTGCTGAGACATTTTCTAAAATATTCGAATTCTGAGGTTTAAATGTTATCGACTGTTGGTGTGTGCTATGGAAACATTGCCTATAAAATTGGAATTCCGAGATTCACATTCACACTTTAATGTTTTTGATTATATGGATACATCTTTTATAATTGAAATTCCGAGGTTCAATATTGTCAAACATTGGTGATTTCTATGAAAACAATTTCTTTGAAATTAGAATTTTCAAACATTATCTGCAAATTTTGGTGATTGCCATGGAAACATTTTCAAAACAACCATCGGTTCTTTGTTGGAAGTTTGATGTTTAAAAATGCAGAACATTTTGTATTGAACAACCAATAATAGTATCTTGAATATACAAAATGGAATCGAAAAACGGAAAGCAGTCGACAGAACCGGATTCCAAATCAGTAAATAACAGAAAAGACAATGCTTACGCAAAAATGAATGCACTGATGACAAAAGCTCATTTACATGTACAGAGCCATGTTATGAGTGATATAGAGTCTCGAACAAAACCGAAAAGGGAAATATTGCAAGTAAAGTATACGAATTGTCCAGGACGAGGAATTTAAAAGTACTACACTTAGTGAATTTGAACAAAAGACGGAGAACAACACGGACAAGCCTTCGTCTCTTGAAACAGTCAACGAAATTAACGAAAATTTCACGACCCGAATCAACACACCGAGCTTTGTCACAAAATAGACCAATATCACGTGCGAAACCAAAACATGAATGCAAACAAAATGAACCAAAGAACGATGACCACCAACTTTCACGAAGAAGGGGTAGTCCAACTTATAAACTGTCACATACCGGTCAAACTTCCCGAAGAAGGGAAAGTTTGACGCACAACGAACACTTGCATCCCGGTCAAACCCCACGAAGGAGGGAAAGTCTGATACTCAACGAAACCTTGTATACTGGACATACGCCACGGAGACGGGAAAGTCTGACCATCAACGAACATAAGCAGCCGTCGATATACACCGGTCAAACTCCACGAAGGAGAGAAAGTCTTACACATAACTACCAAACTTCACGAAGAAGAGAAAGTGTCTTGCTTGACAATCACGAAAACCAAAAAGTATTTCATAACAATATTGATCATAAACGAAGACGAGGGTCACATTATTACGGTCATACTGTTAAAGATGGCGAAATGAGGTCACACAGGCATCACGATCTTACAAGGAAAAGGGTGTCATGGCCGAAAGTTTCTGTAATGAAGGATTTTAATACAAATCATCCAAAACTGAAAACAGTAGCAAGAGTTATTATTATATGTAATTTGTTACACAAATATAAGAGTGGCGAGGAGAAGTAAGTACTGTTTTATAGTATATGAGTAACAAAAGTATTTTTGTTTTTTTTTCTTTGTAGAAAAATGTTTTATCTCGATTTCGTTTAGCAGTGAAAATTACTATATTTACAATCCGAATGATGAAATTACATTCTCTGAGGTAAGAAATATAGATATTACTCTTAATTAAACTGAAATGCTAAGCAATTACAGAAGTGTCCCCAAAACAAATCCACACTGCGAAATACACGTTATTCTTAACATGTGCATGATCAAAATTTGCATAGCCAATAGCACATCTAGTGTTGCTTTGAATCTTCATAAAGATGTTTTTAATAATTTTCGAGAAATGTAGCGGAAAAAATTGAGTAAACACTATATATTCCCCACTTCGTTTGGGGAAGGGGGCATTGATATGCAAATTTTCATTTATCCAATTCACGCTCGGTTTTCTTATTTAATTTTTTGTTTCATGGTTTGGATTGACTTGCAAAATTAATGCTTTTCAGCTAAAATTGCATTTTTCAAATGCAATAATATTTATATTTATGTTTTTCATTTTTTTGTCATTTTTAAAAGCATTCATTGCATCTATTTGTCATTATGTGTTAATAATCTCTTTTGTTTTCCTTCTTTCTTCTGTGCTTATTTTTGGATTTTTTTAAATGAAAGTATTAAAAAATAACACATGTTACTTTGTATGTCTTACTTCTTTTACTGATTGTTTGTGCTAAAAGTCCCAATGCCTTCAGGTAGATAATATGGGGCTAAAATATCTTCAGATGGATCCGCAAGGATGCAGGTGTATGTAGTGTTAAAAAGAAGTGATAATTAGGAAACACCATATTTACTGTAGGTCAAAGTCTGACCAGCACCTTACTACCCCCAATAAAAATCACAATATCTAAGATGTTGGTGATTGTCCTAATTACCACCAGTGTTAATATTGAACATATGTTTCAGGAACAAAGACGATGATGACGAAGTTTCGCCTTATATTAAAGGTTTACACTTCCACGATTTTGACGATCCAGTAGATTTGTTGTTTGATCGAAGTAAATTCAAAGCCAATAAATCGGTAAGCATTTAATTCACACCAAGTGGCCATTTCATATTTTGGTATCTCTTAAATATCTAATTTAAAGAACCCTTTTGTCTTTCTATACGTTTATTTGATGACATTCAGCTAATTTCAAAATTTCTCATCTTGAATTTCGTCGGTACAACAGTAAAACCGTAGTATTTATTAAAACAATAAAATGTCAATTGTTTTACAGCATTTAATGGACTATTGTTTCAATTACAGGTTAGAGTTCCTGAAGAAACAAAACGAATTCTTTGTAAAAGATCGAAAGACAGAACTGAACAAGAAATATATTCGGTATTCAGGGGTTTTATTCGACATTTCTAATGTTACATAAAATTACTTCGACCACCGTCCACATTATTAGTTTTAATACGTGTTTTTCTCTGTGATCTAGGTTGCGCTGATTGTTAGTTACAAATGTCTGTCCTTGATGTTAAATATAGTGCTCTATTAATGTTTTTTTTTTGTGTGTCATATTCTATCTTATTTTCTTAGGATCAAGATTGAGTTTGTAATCTTATTGTATCTATAGAGAAACAAAATATGACTGACATTTTACTGCGGCAAATGGTGCCACATAACAGTTTTATTTTTATACTACCATGGTTTAATATTGGTTTTATACACTTTTTTTAACTATTCACCTTAACGGTTGCCAAGTGATCTAATTCTTTCATCGCCTAAGATCAAATCTCACTCGGGAAGATTCTTTGTTAAACTTAAATAAAAACAAGTAATATCCGTAAACATCTTATTTATTGCAGTCAAACCTGTCTATAATGGCCACCCAAGGGAACCAGTAAAAGTTACCTTTATGGGCAGATGGCCTTTATATGCAGGTTGAAATAATATGAATAAAGAACAATTGGGATACAATTCTACTGACCTTTATAAGCAGGTGGCTCTTATATAGAGGTGTCATTAAGACAGGTTGGACTGTACATATATCGGCGCCCTAGGCTCGATGGATAAATCCTTACGTTCTTCTCTTGGTATTATTACAGGCTAACATAGCTTTACGCAATATAAAGGCAATATCTGAATATCCAGCAGCAATGCAGCGTAAAATTGTACAAGTAGGGCAATATGAAAGGTGAGCTTTAATGTTTAAGCCTATTGTTTTTGAATATATTCATAAATTCCTGTAAAATATGACAGAAAATTTTCATTTCATTGTTATTTGTATGTCTATTGAAAATAGTTTTATATGCTCATTCTACAACCAGTGTATGTTTAAAGAAATACATTCGCCTTAGTAAAATTTCATTTTATGTTTTGGATTGTGATTTGAACATGGACTGGTATGTTTGTGGTTGATTTGGTCTTGTTGAATATTTGATCTAAGCGGATCAGGTTTTCAACTTTCTTGATTATTTCTTAAACATTTGCTAGTCTAACTCTTAATGCAATATTTAATACCAATTAAAATAGACTAAACGTTTTGAAGATTCCTGTTGTTTGAACTTTTTTACAGCTATGAAGCCAAAAGAATACTTCTAAGACAAGGCCATCCACCTTCAGCATTTTACTTCATCTTATCTGGTCAAGGTAAGGACATCTACTATCTGCATTTTACTCATGTTGTCTGTCAAGGTTAAAACATCTTGGGTCAGAGTCTTGGTTTTTTTTGCCCTATCAGAAATGATTAAATGTGTCAAAAATAAACTAGTACGTCACAAAAATGTATGACCCATTCTGCGATGAAACAGTAACAAGTATAGACCTATTAATGAGTGAATTCAAGAAAATGGAAATACACGATGTCCCACGAAATATCTTTAAAGGGAATCATGACAAACAGCAATCGCATTTTGACAAATCATAACCGACTACATGTATAACGATCCTGTTTTTCGGTAGGTACTGTTTTGAATTAAAACGTTGTTTTGTGGTTGCGGTTCGTTTGCTTATTTCTGCAGATACCCCGACTTTATCCACCATTCATGCACTAGCAGCCTTGAAGTTATTGAAAGTCTTGACTTTGACATAATTTATTCTCCACTACTTATTAAGATTTAAGACCTTGGTTTTTCTTTGCTTCCAAATATTTATAGAACATTTGCCTGGCATGTATATCAAACCGTCAGTGCTGAGACAAGTCGGTCATACAGTTATTATTATTATTATTATTATTATCATTATTAGCTGTTATAATGAAAATGGACGAGTCCTATGATTATGCCAGACCAGTTAGACATATGCAGAAAGGAGACGAGTTTGGGGTAAGAACTTGATATCGTAGTACGTCGTCAAACATTTTCTCGTACAAAAGTATTTGGGGGCATAAAGTTTTATAAGGACATGTATACAGACAGCCAAATATTGTGTTACATTTCATCTTCCAAGTTTAATTTTTGCGAGTTCTCATAGAAACATTTTGAAGATATCTAAAACGATTTAAAATATCTTTCAATCTTCTGACATGTGTTTCATTGTTAAGTCCACTTCGGAAGTGTGAAATCCATGTTGTACATTTCACTTGAAGTTATACCACGCTCCTGTTCTTGAAACTTTTCTGTTTTTCCTGCATATGTGTTTAGTAAAGGTTCAGGACATAATAGGTATTATTATTGTTGTTTTACACTTATGTTATTGACAATTTGCATGGTTAGGGGCTTTTAGTTATTTATATAGATTGCCCCTTTATGTATTAGAGATTTTATATTAAAAAACTGGTTGAAAGTATTCAATCAAAGCTTTTGGTTTATATTATTTGATAATAATGGTTCATCCGGCGTTTGCGATAGCCTTTTTTCTTAAGTATCTGTATATTGACACTCCCTAGAATCCATGATTCCAAAACTAACCATGAACGATCTATATATTTAAAGGTTGATTCTCGTTATTTTGCAGGATATTGCTCTAGTACACATGTCAAGGAGAGCAGCTACTGTTATATGTAAAGAACCATGCGAATTTTTAAGTATAGGGAAAAAGGATTTCTACAAAATATTTATGTCTGGAGGGGAAAAGAGCATAGATGATAAAGATCAGGAAAATTTCCTCAAGTAAGTTGTCCTAAACATTGTTCATCAAGCTTATCTATGTCTTAAATTTTGAAATTCCTCAAAACTATACATTTGTATAAGCTTTGCTCTATGGTTTAAAGTATTGCTCTAGGTGGGTTTAGTACAATGCCCTTTGTGCCTTATATTTTTGTTATTTCAACATCTTAGATATATTTCAATTTCCATAAATTTTCTACCAGCACTACTGATAAGTATTTTTTTCCAAGAATAAGCCCTCTATTGCTGCAAAATTAATACATGTTTAGTAATAATTGGCACAGCTTCATTTGCATATTAAATAATTAGCAATTAGAACTACTGATACACTGATACTTCATTTGTCAAGAAATGGATATCCCCATAGACCAAAAAAAAAAAAAAAAAAAAACCCAAAGATCACAACCAAGTAAGTGTTTAAATATACCTTAGGACTTTTAGATGTCAATTTAAAATCAAAACTGTATTCTCAAGTGCTGGACTTTTTTGCACAATGATATTAAAATGGACAAAATTATATAATTCAAAGTGGTCTTACGATAACATGACGAAAATAGCGTAGTTTTTTTTTAAATTTAGAACATTTAGAACATGACATAATAGAAAAGGAGAAAAGGGTGGCATGTTTATCATGTCATTGACACCATGCTACAGTTTTAGATCATCCTTTTTAAAGAACAACAATTTCATCATAAGACATGTAGATTAATAATAATTTTGGGGCCATATATTGTACCTTAACATGCCTACTTCTTGCACATTGATCACAGAATCCGATATTCATTGTTTGGATATTGTTATTTCTGTTTATGAATCAATAAAGTATGAAAAATTTATTTACCATTATATATTATCTGAATTTCAGAGGTGTATCTGTACTAGAAGGTTGGCCAACAGAAAAGCTTAAAGAACACCCAGATAAAACGAAATTTTTATATTACAAGTAAGATGGTTGATATTTCTATTGCTTACAATTGATCCTGTTAACATTTAAGTAAGACAGAGTTGAATAATGGTGTTTAACCGGGACAGTCAGGAATATTTCACTTATATCGAGACGTCGCCAGCTATAGGCGAAGGTGCAGAAATTTTCCCTGTGCGTTGCGCTGATGTTATATATACGACATGGTTCATGCCAAGCCCACCGTTACACAGGACCTCGTTTATTTTGAGTTCCCATCCGAAAGAACAGCGACTTTCATTTCGCAATGCCGGTTGCTTGGCGAAAGAACAGTCATTACCCACTTTTAAGTCTTGGGTCTGACCCGGCCGGGGATCGAACCCACGGCCTCCCACTTACGGGCTACCGCAGTGGTTAAGTTAGACATTAAGGTTTGTATTAAATGTGAAATTGTTAACATGTTCATTGCGTTACAGCCATTGTATTATATCAGTCGGTCTCAGTTCTCTGGTGCAAGCTCGTGTGTTTAACACAGTTTGTCAGTTATCGAAGTTTTTACTCCGTTTTAGAGAATTAAGTTCAGACATGGACGGGTACCTTTGCATTGAATAGAGTAATGTGGCAGTTATACCATTATATTAATTCTTTGCTAATTTACTCCATTAGTTAGTTTTATACAAAAATTGTATTTTATTTATACAAATAAATATCAGCTAGAAAAATTTAGGGTCATGCTGGACAGGCTACCAGTTGACCATAAGGTCTTCCTCCACCAGTAACACAGCCAATATATTTTTTGCTTTAATTGTAAATATACCTAAGAAGGGTTTTAGCTGTCTTGCCATGCGATGGAGTATTTCTTACACTAATTGTTGACGCCTACTTCTGTACCTGAAGAAGATGAGAAGAAGTTTAATTTTTACGCTAATTTCATTGTTTTAACTGTATATTGTAGGAGAGGCGAGGTTATAGCCCCAGAAACAAACCTTTTTGACAACTTAATAATTGTAAAATCGGTAAGTGATCTTTCACCAAAAGTTTGTTATCCTGTTTTTGGTTTATTATAATAAACAAAAATTCAAAGTATTTTTTAAAACAGTTTATATTAAATTTATCACCGCCATCATGGTTTATCTTTTCGCTTTAATTACAAATTATGTTAATTAGTGGACGTATTGATCACGTGACCAATTTATAGTTACCGCAAGTAAACTGAAAACATGGTGCATGGAATAAGATTGAAAAGTATTGCATTAGCTAAATTTGGTAAAATATATTTTGGTTCTTTGGGTATCTTTTCAACATCTTGAAAACACTTTTGGTCCAAGCACTACTGATGAAGAATTGTATTCCGAAACGGCCGTCTAGTGCTGTAAAAATAAAACTGGTATAATATGTTATTATCATAACTATATATCCAATATCAGCAAGATTGCCTATGTTTGTTGTTGTCTTATTGTTAGTGTTTTGTTAATAGGGAAGTATACAGATACTGAAGAAATTAAAGAAGGTCAACCCTTTTGAATGGAAAAAGAAAAGTATGTACATATATACACAGTGGAAACTGGTTTATATTGATAAAACATATGATTATTATTCGCGAATGATCTTGATCATTCTCGAATGTAGCTGTTACATGCAGATTTCTTAACCCGTATCGAAATTATGTTCTTCCGTTACAGAAAATCAACTCTCTCTCTCGTATGTAGGTCGAAGTTTGAATAAAGGGAGATAATTCAAATTTCAATAACTTTTGTATTCTATGGATTTGATGGGTAAATTGTCATGTAAATGGGGTTTATTTATTGAGTAATATTGATTTAGTAAGAAATTGATAGGAGATTGAAAAGAGAACGCTGCATTTTGTTGTATTTGAGGATAGAATATGTTGATGACGTCACGCGGATCCCCCCTCCCGGTCAACAGATTTTTTTCCTTGTATATATTATAATCTGAAATCTGATTGGTTGAGATCGTCTACTTGACCCAGATGTTAGCTATTTTTAGCAGTAATTAACTTTTAATGGTTTTATCATACCTGCCAACCCTCCCGATCAGGGATTGAGATTAACGGGCGCCCAGTTTTTCGCTCTGGGCGATAAATGTATCATACACAGGTCGCCCAGGGCTGCCAGGTGGCGATTAAAATTTTCAGTTCGGTGTATTTGACATTCCTATCCGTTTACCGATTTCCTGTTTATATTTCTGACTGGCGACAATAATAGTAAAATTGAAAAATGGGTATCATATAGTTGACAAGTGTAAATGGACCGGTGTTCCGACCGGAATTCAAATACGGTGCCATTTCGTTTCTTTTTCTGATATTTATGTATAACATGATACTTCCGGCTTTCTGCCATGTGGAAATTTTTAGGAGCATCGACTCCAAAGGCTAAACAAGGACCTGCGGAAAAACGAAAGTACTATCAAGAGTATGATAAGTCCAAACGCATCGGAGCATATAAAAAGCTATGGGAAGATGGCAGGCCTTGGTTGTATGATACGCAGGACGGAATGAAGTGTGCCGATTGTGTAGAGTTCGACAGGAAAAAATCTGTATTTACCGAAGGTTGCACTAGTTATAAACTTGACAGTGTAAATAAACATGACATTTCTGAATCTCACAAACAGGCCCAAGCCTTTAGTAATGCAAAACAAGTTCCTGCTAATAAATCAAAATCTGCCAAAATTATACAGTCATTGACATTGGCAGTACCTACAGTATAGATCAACATTTTCTGCAAAACCATTCGTCAATGTAATTGCAGATGTTGAATATCGAAAAGTAAAGCAAGAGATAGAATAATCCAAATGTATATGCCTGATATATTCAGATCAACCATCACTCTTGACAGTTCATTGTATGGCTCATCGAAAAGTTAAGCTCAATCCCTGCTGATGTGAGGAGTCTCCCCATATTAAGACAAAAATTTTGGAATTTTGTGCTATCATACTGCTTTTCCCGTTTTTCAAAGCATTCCGTGAAGTCATCCTTAAAAAATTATAAATTGATTAGAGTGAAATCTGGGATAGCGATCACTTTGTAGAGTGGTCATCTGTCAACTACATTTTTATCATGTACAGAACCTTTGTAGAGGGGTCACCTGTCAAACCCAGTCAGCGGGGATCCTAACGGCCACCCATTTGAAAAAATTGTTGTTTACAAGATTTACTAACATTATGCTGGTCTCGGGAATAAAAAGTCTTCCAAAAATTATCGAATTCTTAAAACACAACTCTGGTGATATAAATAATAATAAAATAATAGTTAATTTTTTCAAGTTATTAATTTATTTAAAAAATATCTTCAATTATGACATGAAAGATATCAGAAGCTTATTAGCTCACCTGAGCCAAAGGCTCAGATGAACAATTGTCATCTATCTTCATCCGTCTTGTATAAACTTTTTAGCTCACCTGAGCCAAGGGCTCAGATGTGCAATTGCCATCTATCTTCGTCCGATGTGCGTCATGTATAAACTTTTCACATTTTTTATCAATTCCTCCAAAACTACAGAGCCAAATTGGATGATATTTGACAGTAATGGTCAAGTAAGGTGTTTTCAGATTTGCACAAATGCAAGGATTATGTCCCCTTGGGGCCCCATAAAGGGGAAATTTGTGAAAATCTTTAAAAATCATCTGCTCTGAACCTACAAGAGATATAACTTAGATATTTCATGTAAAACACTATGGGCACCTAGTTTTAGATTTGCACATATTGTAGCTTAAGGGGCCAAAATGAGATAATGGCAAGGTACTTGAGGGGGAAATTGCAAAATTAATGTATTTGTCAATATATTTGAAAACTAAGCTTTTTGTATGGGCATCATCATCATGTGTATTGGAATACTGTAGGCATTTGCACAACGGTCATTTTGATATATGAATAGAGGTCATAAGTTCAAAGGTCAAGGTCATAGATGTAAACGAATACTGAAATGGTTAATTATCTCAAAACTTTGAACTCTTTGTGTAGGCATGTATATTAGAATATTGTAGGCATTTGCCTTACGGTCATTTCCATATATGAATGAAGGTCATAGGTTCAAAGGTCAAGGTCATAGATGCAAACAAATACTGAAATGGTGAATTATCTCAAAAATGATAAACTTTCTCTATAGGCATGTATATCAGAATGTTATAGGCATTTACACAATGTTCATTTTGATATATGAATGTAGGTCATAGGTCTAATGGTCAAGGTTATAGATGCAAATGAATACTGAAATGATTAATTGTCTTAAAAACTATAAACTTTTTGTATAGGCATATATGTTAAAATATTGTAGGTATTGGCCTAACGATCATTTTGATATATGAATGAAGGACATGAGTTTAAAAGTCAAGGTCACTGATGCAAACAAATACTGACATGGTTAATTATCTCAAAAACTATAAATTTTTTGTATAGGCTTCTAAATTGTAGGTATTGACCTAATATTCATTGCGATATTTAGATTAAGGTCATGGGTTCAAATTTTTCTTTACCTTTTTAGTTGTTTATAAACAATATATTGTAGCTAGATTTCAGATATATTATATGTAGCACTCTTATGACTAGTTATGTTATAATAAATTTGCAAAAAATCCTTACATATAATTGGCCCTTACTGCTGAAAATTTATTTGGACATTCTCTTTAATTAATGTCAATGACCATTGAACCTCTGCATGAGATATGTACTCAGCTGCATGTGAGCATTAAGGCTCATGGACCTCTTGTTTAATATTAGGGTCTCCATGACGATGGAAGTAACTTTGACCATCCTTGATGGTTCCATACATGCATTTATTCGGATTGAACTATTTCCTACATGAATCCTTAATATTGGTCCAATGTGTGAATATTAAAACAGCCCCATGCTCATAGTCTGCACATTGCACACTACATGAACCCGCTATGTTGTGTTGGGAGCAATGCAAGGTGAACATAACAACCTCCTTTCAGTTACCTGACAACTTCATATACCTGACACTACATTGATGGTGACACTGAACTCCCTGTCTTTCTAATCTTTCGCGAATTTTAGTACTTTCAGTACTTTGATATTATACTATCTAACAACACATGTACATCAGTAAATACAAAAATAAAAGCTCCTTTAGTGTGTCTGATAACTATACAGTGGTATGAAAAAAGAATCTGTTTTTAGAAAGAGCTTCGCAAAACTAATGATGCAAACCAAACATACATCCATGTAAGAACCATAATAATTTAATGGAAGACGTTTATTGGAGAAATTTATATGGACAGTAACTATGTAATACCCTGTGGACTTATTAAACCTGTTTCTTCAAATTGAGCAATAAGAAAACCTCTATCTATTGAATGTTTCTAAACCACACTTTTATCATGTTAAATGTCATAAAAGCAAAGAGAAACGACAAATGAATTTAAGCATATAAACTTTCACCAAGAAAATGACTAAAGTTGTAGAGAATGAAATTAAATATTTTGAAAAGTTAAGATATCTTGTTTTGATAGCAAGTTCGTGCATTTTGTATTTGTCTTTTTCTAGATCGGTTTAAACACTGACTATGTGTTCTCAAATACAAGTATTCATATTTATCTGTCATGGATCGGGCGAAAGACGGCTCAGAAATACATTTCTTTATGCTTTAACAAGCAACAAAGGTTCGATTTGACAAAAATAACATTTAAAATTACAGAACCAGAGATCGAGTTTGTTTCTGAAAAAGAAAAACGAGACAATAAAACCAAAAGAGATGTATTCCGTAGGCATATATTATCTGAGTTAAAGGTTCCTACACGGAATGCTGAATTAGATGATAACATAATAGAAGAATATCCCGGTAAAGCCAAACCGTTCACACATCCGTCAGAACGGCAGAAAGAGCAGTCTTATGATACGAATGATGAGGACTCTGGAAGCAGTTCTAACCGATCAAGTCATGGGAAGTTTAACAAGTTTCAGAGTATAGAGGAGACGTATCTTGAAAGAACTTTTGATAATAAATATTGTGATGAAAACGGGAGGAAGAAAGGACAAATTAGAAGCAGATATGGTATGTATATTGAACTGCATGTTGCTTCGCTTACTGTCCAACAGAAACATAAATACAGACGCGGCAAAACTTTAACCATGAGCTTAAGAAAAGGAGTCGAAGCTAAGGTGCCGAGTGGCAGATATTAATAGAATCTGTCACCTTTTTGTGACCGATACCGTATGATCATGATCTCAGTCGAGGGTAATGTGAAGTAACATATCCCAATCGAGACTTTGCCGAGATTGGGATATGTTACATCACATCACCCGAGACTGAGATCAACCCGTATCGGTCACAAACAGGTGACAGATTCTATTTCTCGTACCATTTAAGTGTTTATAACTGTGATACATACAAAACAAAGCACGTACCCTCATGGGGCCTCTAGCATCCCTCGGGCACATAGTGCATTGTACAAATCTGCCCTTTGAAAATAAACCCATCGACAACTCTTCAAAAGTTTTAAATAGCAACGATTTGTATTAAATGCAAATATAGAACAACTCTGACGATAAATTATTTTGAAAAAATAAAATAAAACACATATTTTAAAAAATAATTAAAGAAAGCGTTTGTTTTGATGACGTCAAGCACAATGAACGGATACGTCGTCTTTATTGTTCAATTGTCGTGTGAGGCAGTGCCAGACAAACTGAACAAGACAGAAAAAATATTTAGCACTGGTGTGCGCGTGAGATTTTTCTGTCCGAGGTACGAGAATGTTCTATCTGGGGTGCAAGAAAGAAAAATCTAGCACTGGTGTGCGCGTGAGATTTTTCTGTCCGAGGTACGAGAAATGAATAGCCAGTGGTCAAACTGCTATCTTTTTCTCGGCTCTTTGACAGCTTTCGGTCAACGCATCGGCTGCTCATTCGGCCTCTCGACAGCTTGTTGGGAAGCTAACGAGTTGTCGAGCAGGTGATCCTTCATTTTGCTGGTGTTCAAGCTAGCTATTAAAATGAGTAGATTTATTTGACAAGTGTCTGTATTACAAAAAGAAAAACTTCTGGTGCCATATGAAAATGATGGAAATATTTCAGTAAAGAAATGAGTTGTAAAAATTATTTTAATAAATCGGGGATAATTTATTAATGTACTATTTTAAAGAACATAATTATTGTTTCATAAGTTAACATTATTAGTAGGAGTGTTCCAAACGACCGCATTAATGCCGAATTAGGTAAGCTAAGTTATTATTTTATACCGTATTATTTTATAAATGTTTTTGCTAAAATGATTATTCCATTCTTGCTACTTCAGTAAAAACAGACAAACGAAGAGAAAGTGCAATAGAAGCAGAAAGAGAATTGATGGGGTTTGAAGAGGAGAACAGAACAGCTAAACATGAGATAACAGATAAAGGATTAAAACGAAAAGTAAGCAATCAAAATAAGCAAACAGGTTCATGGCCGAACCAAAGACTTAAAGCAAAACAAGAACTTTAAAAACTGTCAAATTAAGTTAAACACTTATCAGGGAAGTTAGGTCGGCGAGGTAGAATTTATACATTACACACATTTTATACCCCCCCCGCTTCAAAAGTGTGTGTGTGGGGGGGGGGGTATATAGTGATAGGGGTGACCGTCCGTGTGTCTGTCCGTCCTTCCGTTACATTTCTTATCTGCAACTCCTCCTAAACCCTTTAATGGATTTTCATGAAACTTTCACACAATCTTTGTGATATGATGTAGGAGCGGGGGGTATTTTTTGTGAGCTTGTGGCTCAGTTTTTCTAGTTAATGTTGGATTCATTACATGATTTAGTTCCATACATACTCCGTCATATGAAAATGATATGTTTTTCTTCTAATTATTGTTATTTTTTGTGGCAAAGTTAAAACATAATAGGTGATATTTGAAATTTTAGCGATATTCTGAATATATATTGATCAATAATAATAAAACCCTATGGTTTACAGGACATACGGTAAATTGATACTTTAATATACATGTACATGTACCAAGTTTTCCACATTGTTCAAAAACATATTTGTAACAGGTGTACATTATGAATACTGAGGTGAAATATCTTTATTTGGTAACCATGGTAACGTTTTATATTTTCAGGACCCGGATGACCTTACAGCTGCTGACCTTAATCCCGAGTTTGTCCACGTGAAGACTTTAGAAAAAGGACAATATATCGTAAGATTGCTTAATCAAAATTATTTTATATTAAGAGTGTTTTTAAGAAAAGTAATAAATATCATTCATTCAGCTGAAATCTGTATATAATTCTTAATGTATTAGTTTTGTGAATAATAATTGCATATAATTATGTGGTTGATATGAAAATGTTTTTATCCGACATGTTCATGTTCCAATAAAAACATTAATTTCGCAGTTTATATTTGGCTATAATGAGTACATATTTGATTTTATTTATTTTAGGGAATACCTGAATCGATACTGGAACATCAGTCTAACTTTTGTATCGTTAGTAATGGAGCAGATTGTGTATTGATAGATAAACACCTGTATACAGAACATGCACCTGAAAGGTTAAAAAATAAACTAAGATCTGAGGTGAGAAATAAGAATAACCTAAAACAGTCTCTCTCGAACCAAATACCCCGTTCTTAATATCGCCGTTGGGATCCAATATGTAAGATTTCACCTTTGACCAACATCCATTCTTGAAATATTTTATGCAGCGCATTGTTTAATAAAATGGAATGAAAGTAAACAAATTTTGGTGGGTATAAAAAAATACATATACTCGAAATACATAACAAAACGTGGTTTTCATTTTTTCTTTGGAAATATTATCTTTTCGAAATTTTAAATTCATCTACGTTTAAACACAATTGTATCTTCACACATGCATACTCTTCATATTTGTTTTATTGGTTTTGTATTTCCTGGTTCCTTTCATTCTCAATTTTGATTTCACACCAGTACTTGACAGATGTAGCTAGCTAAACAGGCAATGCCTACCCTTCTGAAGCACCCAGCCTCAGTTCCTTGTTGGAAGTGCATGTGTTTAACTTAGTATGTCATTTTTAAAAAGTTTTTACTTTGCTTTTTGATATTGTGATTTGATTATGGAACGGTTCATGCATGCAATTTTTTTTTATTAAATTATGACAGCCAGATTGTTTAACAACAAATACGATTTCTGATTATTTTACTAGGAATGTCCATTTCCAACAGATGAAGAATTACAGAAACAGCTACAAGACGTTATAGACTGGGAAAGCTACCGTAAAGACGCAATGAAAGACACTTTATTAAAACTAAGAAAACAAAGACAACTTAAACAGGCACTTACTATTTAACATTGGCTTACTGTATAATCACCCCAAATGTCAATACAATAAAGAATCTTATTTCATATCAGTTTTGTAACAATCGATTCCATTGGATGATGATCGATCACGTGGTACAAACTACTGGCGTATAATTATGGACCGAGCGGATAATATAATGTAATGAAACATCACTCGTGTACCCATGGTGAATGACGTCATGCGATTAGTGTAATATGTTTTGATATCATTTTTTCCCGGCTTGTGGTTTTACAATTAATCATCTTGGTTTTTCTGTTATAGCTGATTAAAATACCTTACGCATAAAAAACAAGTTTTTTCTCAAATTATGCAATCAGCAGAATCTTATATTCGTGTTTATGTAATATTGAAATATTAATTCGTTAAATAAAACGTTTAGGCAACTGTCACAAGGCTTGGTTTATTTAATCATATATTACCTAATCACTGGTTCAATTGCAAGATTCTCTATTTATGGTACTTGTTAGGTTGTTAGGAGTTCATTGTTAATTCTGCCTCAAAATCCATGTGATAAAACCATGCAATATGTATATGATTCCCATGGCAACTAGCGTCGTTTTATTCATGTAACACGAATGATTATATCTCGTGTGTGTTCCCATAATTTTGACTGTTTTTGTTTCCAAAATTGAAAAAACTGATTTTCTGTTACAAAAATGACACTTTTCTTAGAGTTTTCAATTCGGAGAAACTTTTATTCTTGTTCATAATAAACATGAAATTGGATTTTCTTTTCTTTGTATTGTCATATGAAATAATTGGACGTTTTGCACATTCAGGATCACCCGGTCTCATTTTGCCGATGGAAGTTCACCTGTTAACTTAATTTACACGATTTTCTTTTATTTTTGGTTTGTGATTTGGACATGGACTGATATGTCTGTTTTTGATTAAGTAGCGTTTACCTGCGGATATATTAGATGCAAATATACAACGGTCATCATTAGCATTGTCATACTTTGCAACACAATTTTGACTACTACATAATGAAAATTTGAAACTGAACAACTTGTACTTGGCAACAGTTAACGCGACCAAGAAAACAACTCAATACAAGACAAATCGACCAAACAAGAAAAGACAAACCACTGAACTTTGACCCGAGTACTGGTGAAAATGGTCGGTGGTGTGATAACTATTATAAAATGATATTTTTCGTGCACTTTCATTGGGCTAAAGTCGTTACGTGGCCAATTAAAATGCAAGCCTCGGTCAATATTGCTATCCAGTGGTCAATAAAACATATACTGACCTCAAATTGGTGCTATAATTGTATAAAATATACCACTTCTAAAATTCCCAGTATGACTTTAAAAATGAGATGCAGTTCCATCGTAGCAGATAAAGGCTTAATTTTTCACATAGTCTATCGCTACCAATGGAGCATTTGCAGTTTTTCTGTTTAGTGTTAACCTTTCACATAATATAGATTATTTAGGAATAAAAATATTGTGAAATCTGTCAAGTTATACATTATTAACATATAACATTTGTAACATATGTACAATATTACTAATCAGTATACAACTTAACATATTCTGATATATTTCATAAGTAAAATTAGCACATTTTACATAAATGAAATTTAGTTAAACATAATACAAGGAAATTAACACGCACTAATTTCTCTTGCTAAAAAGGAGAGCGTATCACGTCACTGTACCAGTCTCCAGAAAAAGTTCTTTACCGTACTGGAAACAATAAAAAATAACCATCTTGATAAATTTTCAAAAGAGCTGTTAAAACGTCGATATTGTTTCAAGTTTTATTCTGTCGTCGGGACGGGGCTTAATTCTGATTTTATAATACTAAGATGATTAAAACTTGTCTGAACACAAAGTTTAATAATAACCTGACATTGAGTAGAGATATAGTGTTTTACGCACCAGGGAAGATTTTCACGTATATCGATGTGGTAAGAACTACAGTACCGTACGCGTAAAACACTGATATATGGCAAGCCAACTGACAAACTACCCGAGCAGGATTCGACTTAGCAGTGAGAAGTATTGTGGTCCGTAAGTGCACAATTTAGACCACTAAGCCACCGATCGCATGACAGAAACTGCAACATATCAAGTTGTGTTCAGTATTCAATAAACCGTGGACACCAAGTTGGAATTATATGGCGTAGACTAATAGAAATGGATTTTACACAGGATTAAGTTGATATTTGCATTTTACTGACATATGGGCATGTATGACCACGTGTCACAAACCACGCCGACAGACACATTACTGTGTATAGAAGCAGTGAGGACTAAGAGAAAAGATGTTAAAACTTCTGAAAATGAGGTAAGCTTAATGAGAGAGAGAGATAGAGAGACGTAAAAGAAAATATAATCATCGATCAATTGAATTTGTGTGTTCGATACCAACTACCAAAGCACTTATAATCCTCAGAAAAACTATGTCACTGGAATATTGACCAGAGGTTGTGCAGTGACAGTTTTACAATGTAAGAGACTAGATCACCGATGCAATACACTCAGGGTTAGTACAGGCCTGGAAAAGTCCCTAAATTTTGAGGTTTGCCCTAAAAAGACCCTAAAATCAAGTCTGACCCTAAAAAGTCCTTGAATTTACCATAAAGGCCCTAAAAAGCCCTTGAATTTGGGCAGTTGGGTGTCTGGATATTAAGTGGTTGAAAATAGACTGATGTAAATAAATATTAATTAAGAAATTACTTGAAAGGGGCAATTTAAAGGTACCTGGCCCTTCCAAATGCCCAACTTCAACCTTATCCATTTCACATGTTGTTACCATTAACACGCAGGTAATTGTTTTATTTATTTAATTGTCTTTGCATCAATATTTTTTGTTTTGTTTCAATTGTACCTCTGATTAGCCTTAAATTTGCAAATAAGACCCTGAAAAGACCCTTAAAAGTCCTTAAATTTGGAGTCCAAATGTCTGTACGAACCCTGACACTGTAATCACAGAGAAGAGCGTGTGACAAGAGTTGGTGCAATGGCAAGAAGCGCCTGTAATTCTAAAGCAACCCGATAACTTGAGGTTGTTCAGTGCCAATGTGGCGTGTAATCACAGAGAACGTTGGTTGTTGGTTTGTTTGAAGGGACCGGTGGTAGCATATGATCAAAACGTGAACGGAAATCTGAAGGTGGTTGCATGCATTGACGAATGCGATGAGCACGCTGGTAGGTTCACATAAAACTTATGATGTTTGTAACTTTTTCTGCAAAGCACAGATTTTCTGATAATGAGAATTTATACCAGTTGTTCAATTTCCCCAATGCTATGTCCAATACTAAATCTGTGTTTTGTAAAATCGAACAGGTTACAACAACACAAGCAAAATAAGAGAAACTAAATAATATTGAAAATGCTGATATGCCAAAGTACTATCTATGGTGAGATTATATCATTTTGCATTCCACAAAACCTTTTTGTTAACAGCTAAATAATTATCAAAAATTCTTTTAAGAATACAGTTCTCAATTCGTTACACGTAAAATACAGATACTTTTCCATGTCAAAATTCAATTTGAATTTCCTTAAAAAATCAAACCTGTCATGTCATATGTTCCATGCTTTATTTGTTAGTGTATGCTTTAATCCTTTAGTAACAGGTTGGATTTACAACTAATGTATCTTAACACTGTGATGGCGACTGCAGCTTGTAAAAGGATTTGTAACACCTGTGAACGTTTATTAATACTGAGTACAACTTTAAAGTATTTTATTAACTGTTTTATTTGCATATTTTTCACATCATGTATTGCATTTTTTAAGATGGAGTTACTGCTACTATAATGTCATATACCATTTTTTGAATTTAATCATAAAATACATTCAAAAAATGGTATATGACAATTGTCATATACCATTTTTTGAATGTATTTTATGATTAAATTCAAAAAATGGTATATGACAATAATAATAAAACAAGCCACATGTGCGCCAATTTTATGAAATACACTCAAATTGTTGGCACAAAAGTACCCCTGATTATATACCCTTGGTCAATTTTTTAAGATGGATAAGCGAGTCTGAACTAACTATCGGACAATTGTTTTTCCATATCTTTTTTAGATTAAAGAATGATTCAATAAAAAAATAAAATTTATTTTGAAAAAGGAAAAAATGGACATTTTTCACAATGAATACGAAAGTTATGTATTACAAATTCACTGAAATTTTCCTTGTTTTTCGATTGATCTTTTGAATTTTCGAATTTTCGTTTAAGCCATATATAAGTATAGAGATAGAATACATTCAAACAAGAATCGTTATTGGCATGCTTTAATCTAGAATAATTTTCAAAATTTTAGACTACTTCTGGTACTCATCCTAGCGACACAGCTAATTATAACTTCATCTGAAGACAAACACAATAAAGAAGCAAATAAAGATGTAGGCACAGAGGAAAAATTGACAATTCTAGAACAAACAATGAAATCTGAACTCTCAAAGATTAGCGATACTATTTTAAATATGAAAACGGAAGTGGCAAAGCTAATCAATTTCAACAGTTCTATACAAATAATGCATGACACGCATGACCGGAACCACAGGGATATTCTGACAGTTTCAGAATGGTTGGACTCCTTCAGTAAGGAATCTAACGAGAAAGTGAAATACATTTATTCCATATTACAAAATCTTACAGATTATAAGATTGTACTGGAATACGAAATGGACAAGATCAAACCAATGGTAGAGAAATTTGCTGAATCAGAAGGTAAAAATTTAACCTTTATTACAATTATATACACAGTCCAACCTGCCTTAAAGCCACCTCTATATAAGGGTCACCTGCTTATAAAGGCCGGTGGAATTATATCCCAATTGTTCCTTATTCATATTATTTGAACCTGTATATAAAGGCCACGTGTCTATAAAGGCCGCTTTTACTGGTTCCATTGGGTGGCCTTTATAGACAGGTTTGATTGTATCACCGATGCTTTGTCTGCGTGACTTCTTGCATGGATGTTATGAAACACATACAAAGCAATTCATTTATATACATATTCATATTCATTATTGTCAACCAAATAAGTACCATACCTCCATTTAGATAAATGCTGGTGGTAGTGTCTTATACCATTTCTTGAATGTATTTTATGATTAAATTAAAAAAATGGTATATGACAGTAGTATAGAGCTTTTATATGCTAGATGTTCTTCTGGTATAAATCGGAACACCCCTTATACGTAGGTTCGAATCTCACTCAGGACAGATCCTAGTGTGAGAAAATTAAATTAAAATTGTTGCCTCTGATGATGATATATGGGGAATATCAATAATTGCAATAGCTATTAATGGATATTTGAAGGTGAATATATTATAAAATTTTAAATGTTTCTAAATTTATTTAATCACAATCATATAAATGCATTAAAACTTGATGGGTATATTAGATTAATTCTTATTTACCAGAAAAATTAAAAACGTTGGTGAAAAGAATTGACTTAACATCAAAGACACTAACAGAAGTTCAGGAACGTCTCGACAAACTGTCGGAAAAACGCAAGAAAGATGGTAACGACGGTGAAAGTGTTACACCAAAACTAGAAGAAATAAAACAACAACTGAAAAATCTCTACGACAAGGTTCCCGAGATGGAAAGTAAGTCAATAAATTCATCATTACATCATATATACAAAATACAAAGAAATTATCTGTTCGACTCTGATATTTAAATATATGAATACTCGAAAAAATGAAATTAAGCACAAATCTATCGACAATGGTTTACGTCTTTGCAACGATCAATTTAAAAGATTATCTAAACAGATGTTTATATGGTGCGTTTGTTTTGTGCAAATATTAATGATCTGCTTGTACTAGTGCGCACAATTGACGACCGTTAAAGTGCTAAGCATCTTCTTCGCATTACCTCAGATAAGCTTCTTAGACCAAAACCACTCAGTTCATTATACTAGTATCCATCCAACTAGTAAAGTCCTATAGGTCAAGAATTAAACACTTTCTCACTTATTGTCGACTGAAATTGAATCAAACCGTTGATATAAGTAAAGTGAAATCTAATGAAAGAATGATTATGACAGTTCAAGGAGAAATACATGTAGACAACGGAGTTGAGTTGAGTAATATTTTTTAACGTCCCAGTCAACAATATTTCACTTATATCGAGACGTCGCCAGCAGAAATTTTGCCTGTGCGTTGCACTGATTGTACAGCAGGGTTCTTTATCGTGCCAAGCCCACCGTGACACGGGACCTCGATTATTTTAAGTTTCCGTTTGAAGGAACTCCACTTATATTTCGTAATGGCGAGTGCTTGGCGAAAGACCAGTCACTACCCACTTTCAAGTCTTAGGTCAGACCTAGTCTGGGTCAAAACCCACGACCTTCCACTTACGGAGAGAGCATTCTTCAAACTGAGCTACCGCAGTGGTTACGTAGACAACGGAGAACGAGAAAATAAATAAATTAAAGGGCGTTTGCTAAAATATCTATCTTAATCATTTATACAGAAACAATTGACAGTTGGAAAGAAGCTGCTATGACCAAAAACGACGTCTTGGAACAATTAAAACGTCAGGTGGAGCAATTAGAGGGACTTATAAAGAAGAAACACGAATCCGAAATCGAGATCCAAGATTTGAGTTCCAGAGTAAATGACCTGGGAAAACAGATGTCTAAGTTAAAAGGTAATCAAAATATTAAAAACCACGAAAGATTGCCCGGGATATATTTGACGTCACATAGTTCCATTTTCTTTTCACACAATTTTGATTACACACGTGGCGGGTGTAGCTAGCTAAACAGGAGGTGCTCACCCTTCCGGAGCACCCAGCTTCACTTCCCTGGTGGAAGTTCACGTGTCTAACCTAACTTGTCAGTTACAAAGTGTTTACTCTGCTTCTGGACTTTGATTCGGACATGGATTAGTATGTTTGTTTTTTATTACATATTGTAATTAACAGTCTAGAGTTCAGTTGCACAAAGCTTAAGTCAAATTAATCATTTAGTTAATTATCGGAGTATTTAATGTTTTGTTATGAAATAAAGCCATTTCATTTTTTTTAAACTTTGTGCACTTATTCTTTGGACCAGAACCATGCTTATAACTAAGAAACCCAATAGGCTAGCTATATCCGGTTTGATTGAAATATGCAGATGTAAGGTTGTAAATGTTGGAATAACGACATTATTGTCAACTAACATTAATTACTTGAAGGTAATAACAAGTTATATAATGTATTGATAAGACGATACCTTTTTAATATGGAATATTTATATCGCGAAATCTGTCTAAATTTTGGTAGTGGCTAAAAAAAATTTCTTATAATTTTATCGTATTTTACTAGTGTCTAAATTTGCTGCTAGTTTAAATTTGAATTTTTTCAAAAACTAAGGTATACTATCTCATGCAAAGTATTTCCTTCGCTACATTTGGCAAAACATATGTTTGTCCTTTTAACTTATGTTACCATTTGTTTATTTATTCAGAGACATTGGTTCAGGTAAATAAAGACGGAGGCGGCAGCAGCAAAGTTAGTAAAGATATTTTGACAACTATAAAGTTTGACTTTGAGAATGATTTAAAGAGGCTTGAAAACAAAGTCAAAGATGCAGTTAATGATATTAAGAACAATAAAATGAATTGTGACCAATATGAGACCAGTTTAGATAAATTAAAGAAACAATTTGATTCTGAAAAAGAAAAGAGCCAATCAATAAACAAAGATTTCCGGGATTTGAAGAAAAGTTTAGGAAGTGTGGAAGACAAACTAACTTCCAAATTGGTGGCGGATATGGCTTTGCAGTCTAACCACTTTCAGACTTTCATCAGCAGTGAAGTCGGAAATCAGGATGCTAAATTGTCTTTGGCGGAGAGAAAATGGACAAGTAAGTTTGAATCAAATATGGTGGGTGTAGCTAGCTAGCTGCACAGGAATTGCTAACCTTTCCGGGCCACCAATCTCACTTACTTGGTGCAACTGCACTTATTAAATCCAGTTTGCAAGTTTTCCACTTTTGGGAATGTGCTTTGAATGTGAACCGTGATGTTTGTTTTATTTGAATCTTATGTCGTTGTTTACAAAGTTTCCCAAATGTTGCATATTTTCATCAAGTCATTTATTCTGCATATTTTTGTTAATATTTAAAACTGCTAACTTTTCAAGGTATTTATTGTTAACTTGTATTGGGTGGTGATCATGTTACATGTATATGATCCTCAAAAATGACAAATAAAGTAAATGTAGAACATACGTTCTCATATTTGTCAGAATTTATTACCAATTCAGATATAATGTTCACAGTCTTGATATCATTTTGTCTAGCAACTCGTGCGAGAAAATGAAGTTCTATTTCATTCTGGTTTTATATTTTAAAGATATTGTTTAAAAAACAGTAAGTTGGCTGTAGTCTTGCATAAAACTTATATAACGCCACTTTTTCATCTTAGTTGTTGCCAAGTAGATGTGTTTCAGTTTTCGATTTCATTTCATCTGGTGTCGGTGATCAACAAATGATCATAACTATATACGTGTGTGATTCTAACTCTCGTTGATGTTAAAGGAAGACATAGACACACGTCACTCTTATACGGGGATGAAGCTTAACTGTTTTGGTTAGGAGCCCAGCTCACTTCCGAAAAGAAGTTGTAATAGTAATAGATAGCTAAAATGTGTAAAAGTTAAGGGACCCAAACTGATTTTTAGTAGCCATTGGCTACTGGGCCCCTGTTAATCTTCATCCCTACTTATAACACGTTTGATCCAAAATGGTTCAAAGCACGTGCTTACAAGTCAAATCATCTCTCATCGCCTATCGACACAGATCTTATATATTATATAATTAGTGCCAGGAAGTTTGTCAGTTCGTTTGTTGAAGGTCGGTGGTTTTTTCTGAATACTCCGGTTTCTTTCACTATGCATCCTTAAAATGGAACTGGCCGTCTCGATGATCTTAATTTTGGCGTAAAACACCATTGTACTACTCTACCTCACCCTATAAAACAAGTTTATTGTGCTATAAACGTAGGATAAACTAGAAAAACTGTAAGCCACAAGCTCACAAAAAATACTCTCCGCTCCCTCCCCCCCCCCCCCCCCCCCACATAAAAAAGGATCAAATAATCTTTAAATAGGAGGTGCACATCTACATTATATGACAAAGATTGTGTGAAAGTTTCATGAAAATCCAATGAAGAGTTTAGGAGGAGTTGCGGATAAGAGATAGGTACTTTAAGGTGTAACGGAAGGACGGAAGAACGGACGGACACACGGACGGACACCCCTATCACTATATACCCCCAATTTTAAAGCGGGGGGTATAAAAATCCTAATTTAATTGTGTTCTTTTAGAAAAAATAACGAAGGTTGAGGAAACGACTGCTACAACTTTGAAGAGTCTAGAGGAGAATGAAGAAGATTTAAAATCATTGACATCCAATCACGAGAGCTATAAATCAGACATTTATAAGATGATCACAAACCTACAAACGGAGATAGAATCCTTCAGCAATGGTATATCTATGTCACAACAAGAAGTAGAAATACTGAAACAAACATTATCGCATATACAAGGGAATACCTTGAGGTTAGGTGAGTACAATATATATTGGTATTCTTGGTAGAGAGTTCTCTCTCCTCAATATGTAGAAGGGCGTGTCTAAATCCTGGCATGGTGTTACCACGAATATAAAATAGTAATGGTTGTTCCATAGCCAAACACTGCCCATTTAGAAATAAAGTCAAAATACACCTGAAAATCGATGCCAAGAGCCACGCTCGGCGTGACATGCTAAAACATTCCCTGTGCGCACTGTAAAATTAAGCATCATTACGTCTGCAATTTTGGAGTTTGAAATAATTTTTTGTTTTTGCGTATCAGCACCCTTTTTAGATAATTTGTCAAGTCTCCGGTTAAAGAAATGCTCGTAGAATTTTCTAACTTCACCACCAACTGCCCCTGTCCATCTACCGCGCCAGATGACAACTTTCTTCACTTTAATGAACGAACAACGCACTGGAACTACTTTACAATTAAATTTTTTTCTATACATTCTATATCAGTTGAGAGTTGAGTAATGGGGTTTAACGTCCCAGTCAAGAATATTTCACTTATATCGAGACGTCGCCAGCTATAGGCGAATATGCAGAAATTTTGCCTGTGCGTTGCGCTGATGGCATTATACAGCAGGGTTCTTTATCGTGCCAAGCCTACCAAGACACGGGACCTCGGTTATTTTAAGTTCCCATCCGAAAGAACCGTGACTTTCATTTCGTAATGCCGAGTGCTTGGCGAAAGAATAGTCACTACCCACTTTTAATCTTGGGTCAGACGCGGCCGGGGTTCGAACCCACGACCTCCCACTTACAGAGCGAGCACTCTACATTCTATATCAGACTTATTTACGTAATACTTGTATAAGGTAGCCAAAACCATGTGCACGTGAGCCACGCGCGTAAAAATTCTAAACACGTAAACAAATGATGACGTTATTAACCTTTGCCCTACAAGTATTGGTGTCGAAACTATCAAATGAACAGCTTCGCCGTTCATGTAAATGCTATTCCTAAATTGCCCTCATGAAAGGCGGCCAGAAAAACAAAAACATAATTAACTCTATGAAAAGTGTCGTTAGATGCGATTTCTGCATACGCCGATAGAATATGTGCCCAGGAATCGCAAATTCACTCTAATCATATTACGTGGCTAAATTCATATATCAACCGCCATCTTATTACTTATGCATTGCATGTAAAATGTAGCACGACCTTGTAAGATTGAAGTGCATTTGTATTTTAACAGATATAGCTGTTTTGGTGTTCGTATGTCTAGGCGTTGTAGAGTTTGTTTTGCTAGTAGTAGTGTTAAAGCCAAAATCAGCACCAGAAAGGCAAACTACATCAAGGAAAAACCCCAAAACCAACCAGAGTAATAAAAAGGTGAATTACGCTTATTTTCATTATTTTAACATTTGTTGTATAGACATGTTATAGCTCCCGGTTTGTTGGACATTTCTGTTGAATAGAAAAGAATTGGCGATTAATACATTCACCAAGAACACAACTCGATATATATAAAATACTTACTCTGAACAGGCACTAAAATCGATGATAAAATCGTATTCATGAGTGTCATTTTGTATTCCAGGAAATTCAGTGAATAAGGATTTCTCACCATTTGCAATGTTCAAAAGGCCTAACTCCCAGAAAAATTAACAAAACATCTTCGGTTAATGATATGCGCATTTCCTATCGACGTTAATACTTTCAATGTACATGGTATTAGAGAATTACTCAAGACATGAAGTGTCCGGACGGACAAAAGTTCTAATAAAATATCCTCCTCTTTCTTGAAAAGGCGGGAGACAATAATATGCATTCTCATTATTCAACGGTTCTTGTATGCGTACATGTACAGGTCAATGTCAAAATTAACGTCGCCCCTACTGTGTTAAAGGCAAGTTCACAGTTTGACAACGAGTTAAACAGTTAATTTATTTTATCTAACATTAGACCAGTTTTTCTATCCGATTTGACGAAATACAAGTTTTTTCGAACACGCATGATACAGAAGTGTGGTGATACAACATTGGCGGTAAAGCGCGCGTGCACTTTCTCATTGTGACGTCATTAGCCTAGGTAGTCTTCGATTTGTCAGTCATAACATAGTTCAGTGGTTTTCTGTGGCAAAATGTATTTTTGTATATAAAGTATTGTTTTTTATTATTTTGAATAACCTAATTGGAAATGTTAGATAAAAATATCATATACGCAGTGAGTGTATACAACCCTTCGTATCAGGTCTCGTCCTTTTTTCGTAGCTGTATCACTAATCGTCGCGTTTGCGCGACGACTCGTAGTGATACGGCTACGAAAAAAGGACTCGACCTGATACTGAGGGTTGTATATACACACTGTGTATATAATATGTATATATCCATGCAAATAAGTTTGAGGGAGGTATATAGGAATCACTATGTCTGTCTGTCTGTGTAAAATCGTTTTCAGGCCATATCTCATCAATGCTTTAGACGATTATCATAAAACTTTACATGAATAATTTCATGGTCCAAAGGTGTGCCATGACCTTGAACTAAGGTCCTATCGGAAAGGTAAAGATCGCGGTAAAACAATAAATGTTTGGAGCGGGGGTGTATTTTGGGTCTAAAAGACAGTTCTAGTTGAATCAATAAACATTACAATTATTTTTAACTTTCAGTCGTCACGTGTAAAAGATAGTTCAGTTTGTACTGTTAGTTTCCACACACAAGGAAGAAGCAACACCAAAAGGCAACAGAAGCTCTCTACAAGAGTCCAACTTTTCTTTAGCTCCGCCATTACTCATTAGCGCAGAATCTGACATCGAGGAAATATCATCTTTAGTAGCACTGGTGTTTATAGATAGCAGTGACAAAATCGACGGCACTAATGACTTGAAGTGGAAAACTGTCCAGGCATTGGAAAAATGGGAGGTAAATGTATTATTTATAACACTGTTTTGGTATTGCTAATGACAGACTTTTTTAATTTGTTTTTACAATTTTGCAGAGTTTTTTTTCTGTAATAGCCATTTATCAATGTTAATTGATTATTTGTTAAAACATAAGCAGCATTAACCGCTGTGTGTTCGGTGGACCGTGTCCAGTTATAAAACAATAATTAAAAAAACTGTACAATTTAAAAATTGAATAAGCCATTTTAACCCATTGAAGCTCGAGCTCGCTATTTTCCCTGGCAATTTTGATTTATTGATTAATTATTTATCATATGAATGTGTGATGAGTCTGCAACTAAATTGTGTGGCAAAATGTCAAAATCTGATATGTAAGTGTGAATTCGAAGCAATGGACCAATTTCGTGTTACTTTGGTGTTGGTGTTTTAACTATGATGTCATTAGAAGTAATTTAATTACAACTTCGACGTCATTAGATCATACATAGGGGCTTTTCAAGTTCATGTAAAGTTCTAAAGTTACAACCTAAAATAGATAAGTTTTTGAAATCTTTAAGATTGTTGCAACACACTAACAACAAATTTTAAACAACAGGAAAACAATCAAGATGATATAAAAATGAAATTTATTTGAGACCTTTTTACAAAATTTATACCTATTTTGTAGGTAATGCTTTTGTTGTTATATTTGGAGATTCTGTGTCTAAACAGCTGGCCGAGGATGAAGCTGTCAACCCCAAACTACTGAAAAGTAAACAACTTGACTTAAAGTCTTTAGTATCGGGGGATAGACTTTACAGTATATTTAAAGAATTTAACGAATTCCAAAAAGAACAACTGCTCACTGAATTTGCTGAATTATTGTAATTAATTACTTAAAGAAAAAAAAACTATCAATTTTAATATTAAATATTTTAGTCATGAAATAGTTTTTGTTCACTGTCTTAGTATATTGAACTTATGATATGTTTTCACAGAAAAACAGGGTTCCTTAATCAAAAACATTTATAAAATCTACCAAATCTGGGAAGTTTACAAAAGCGTTCAGAATTTATATAACTATACCTGAGATAAGTTTGGACTGTAATTAGAACATGAATCGGCCGAGAAAAGGGTAGAATCATAAACAAACATACTAATCCATGTCCGAATCACAATCCAGAAGCAAAGTAAAAACTTTGGAACTGACAAGTTAGGTTAGCCACGTGAACTTAAGCTTCCACCAGCGAATCTGATAAGTCGCATGAAGAGAATTATGATAACACTGGATGTATGGATGTCAAGTGAAATGAACAAACTAATAGAACGAATGAGGAGCAGAACGCTTACACTGGTTGTAAAGATCCTAGTGAAATGTATAACCCGTTTTGGATCGAATGATGAGCATTTTGCTTTCACTGGTTGTATAGTACCAAGTGACGTGTACAAAATACGTATTATATGAGTTTTAATGTTACAGCACAAGACGGTCGTTTCGCAATGCAATTCCTCATCAGTACATCAGTAATGTTTGGACCAAAATTGTGAAACAAAAATTTTTCCAGATGTTGAAAAGATACCCAAAGAATCAAAATATATTTTACCAAATTAGCTAAGGAAATACTTGATGAGAGAGTATAACTTAGTTTTTGAGGATTTAAGATTTTAACTAGCAGGGAATTAGGCAAAAATACACAATTATTGCCTACAGAGTTTGTGATATCCTACACGAAGCATGCTAAAACTAGCCGAATAGGGTCATGTGAAAGGTTATACCTGATTGCATGAAACATGTTGACACTGATTGTATAGGCACAAGTGGAGAATCCAGAATGCTACTTTCAAACTTTTTAAACAAAAAGCGCTTATCATCTTAAAATTCAAAATTATTTTATCGCAGACGGTTTCCAGGTTCGTTTTTACTATTGTGGCACACGCGTCAGAATTGAACTTCATAGATGCCACAGAATTAAATATGATACATTTAGATAATGCCATTTTCGTTTATCAAATTTCTTGATCAACGCGAGGAATACCCGAGAATAATATCAGATGTTATATCATATATTTGATTACGTAATTCCTTTCGCGTCATATTTTAATTAAACTGTTGACGCGTGCGTGACGTTTTTGAACTCTATGTGCGATGTAATTACTTATTGTTGCCTATTTGACACTGAAATACGATTATATTGAACTTGATACTAATAATATGATAGCATTAATTTTGTTGCTAATGAACATACCTGTTGAATGTTTAACACTGAGCTAACGAAAAGGTATCGAGGTTTAATCGCCGAGATATTGATACCTGGTGGTAACAAACCTGTCGTGGCATAAATATCATATGTGAAAAAGCTGAACTTGTATAATAAATGAGGAGCAGAGATCAGCTTTTGATTTAATACCAATTATCCGTTAGCTTAGTGTTAAACTTTCGACAGGTTTGTTCTGTAGTAAATCATATTTCTATTGTCACATTGTCAGTAACGTTTAATTTATGATTGGTCAAATACGTCAAATAACAATATAATTAACTAGAATAAACAACGGGTATTATATGTACATGTGAAGGTTTTACCTTATCGTATCTTCAATACTGATTCATCTGAGTTAGCGTCAAGTTGTACATTAGCATCAAAACAAAAAAATGTTTTTAATTTTTGTTCTGTTTCTTACTTCAAATGTTTTTTCTGAAAGATCTAAAATTTTGAAATCTACCGATACTTCGATTTCTACATCAACATCCGTTAGTACATACTATACAAACGGGGCTACAAATAAGCCTAACGCTTGTGCAAGATTTGGAACATGCAATGCGAACAAGGATTACAGCTTCAAATCTTGTTATTGTGATGAATATTGTGAATATTTTCGTGATTGTTGTATGGACGCTGATATTACTAATTCATCTTCAAAGCTGCCTGATAAATTTCAATATTTATCCTGTGTAAGATTTGTTTCGCCGAATGCGAGCGGAAAGAATTCAAATCAAGGATTTTACATGGTTTCGAAATGCCCAAGAGATAGTGGTATTACAAAGGAGCTAGTCAATAACTGTGAAGACGACTTACACGATGGTATTCCTGTCTCCGATAATGAACACTTAACTTACAAGAACGAATATTGCGCCTTATGTCATGGCATAAAGAAGTACTCCTTTTGGAGTTTAGTATTCGTGAAGTGTTCAAGGAATTTCAATTTTGAATCGATTGCAGAAACAAACATAGAGCGAAGATTTGAGTCATTAAAAGAGCAAGGATGCCGTATGCTTGTTTTGCCACATAACCCTCATGCTACTATAGAGGCTAACTTAATATTTCCGAGGTTTTGTATAAATGACATAATGACTAATTTTACCAATAATGGACAAGAATGCCAGCGTTTTTACAATCCTGTTTATATTAAACCTTCTACTTATGTCAGAAATAAAATGTGCCTTAACGATTATAATCAGATAAGCTATCAGATGACTTGTGTTTTACCAAACCATTGGTATTCGTACTTCGTTGCACCACGTCATGATGCCAAACCAATGACAGTACTGTTTCAATTTAAGAGGAATGATAAGAACAATGGCGACAAGACGTGCCAAAATGGTTACAGATATACAAAGGTATTTTTTTAACCACGTACTATTTATCAAAAACACACATATTAGTCTATGTTTAAATCACAATACAAAAGTAATCATTTTGAAAACCAACAAATTTAGTTAAACGCTTTTCTTTCACCAGGAAAGTTACGCCGTTGGCTTCTGAAGGGTCAGAGCCTTCTGTTTAGCTAGCTACACAGGCCACGGGTGCAATTAAAATTGAGAGGATTATGAAATTATCTAATCATAAAATGACTTTTAATCCTTTTTGTAATGAAAAATGCATAATTAAGACATTAATTTATTTTTTTTTAATTCGGTAGAACAATAAGAACTTTACCCGTAAAAATGTTAACGTCACTTAAATTTTAGTACACAAATGAAAATTTTAATTGTTATTGTATAGTGATATTACATATTATGCAAAATTGTATTCCATCCACAAACAGTACAAAAGTGAATAAAGTTCGTTTGAAAGTAAACCTAGTTATGATCAACCACTACGGCAGCTCTGTTGGTAGAGTGCTGGCTTAGTATATGGAAGGGCGAAGGTTCGAATCCCGGTTGCGTCTGAACAAGACTTAAAAAAAGGTAGTGACTGTTCTTTCGACAATCACTTGGCATTTAGAATTGAAATTCAAGGAGTCCTTTGGAAGAGACCTAAAAAACCGATGTCTCATATCACAGCAGGAATGTCATGTTAACGAACCCTCCCTGCAATTTCTGCTAAGAGTACTGCCAAGGTATTAATTTCTGCCAATTCAGCTATAGCTGGTGACGTATCGGTTTTAGTGAAATATTCTTGACTGGGACGTATAACCCTATTTAATCAACCAATCAAATTCGGATCGTACCCTTAAATATGAAACGACGTTTTTGTTGCTTTATTTATTATGTTTTGGTTTTTTTTTGTTGCCAGTAATAAGGTCGGCCCCTCATCGATGACAATCTTATTGCAAGGAAAGAAGCTGATAAAATTGTAGGTATTTAATAATTTTTTATATCCACAGGAAGTATGCATAGATCCTCAATGTAATAACACATCATCAAAAGTCTGCATGAGAGAAAGTGTGAACAACTTCCGTCTTGTTTTCGATCTATTTATGGAAAGTGATGAAATACACATCAATACATTCCAAAGAGCTTTGATGCTGTTTTTTCTGTCCTTACCTAGTAACCATTACCAACTTGAGCTCATGAGATTCCGTTATAATGTTTCATGTTGTTTCAGCGGAAGTGTTCCTACGGTAATCCGTCGAAGATGTCATTTTAGCGGAAGTGTTCCGATAGTTATTCTAAAAAACATTACATATGAAGAACTGATAAAGCTTCGATCAAATATTCTTAATATGAAATATAGTTATCAAGAACACATTCAAAATATGACTTTCAAAGTTCATCGAATCACAAAGCAGGACAACAACAACATATGCACAAATAATTCAACCACTAGTAAAGTTTTCATTTTTATGGAATATATTCTCAAATATAAGAAAATCATCCACTTCGAATCATTTTATCAACATTATTCTGATGTTCCAAAATCTTCTGAAGTTGAAGTTGAAGTGGAAGCAGAATTTGATGAAAATGGAATTCCGTCTTTCGTCACCGTACTAGGTTGGAATAGAAGCTTTCCTATTCCAGTCATATCAGATGTTTCCACTTCACCGTTTATAAACATTCAAGTGATTATTACATACACAACTATGGGTATTTCGTCATTGGCTTTGATTCTTGTAATTTTCATGTTTATCTTTTTCAAGTTATACATAAAATTTGCAGATCAAATTTGTATCAACATAATGTTTACAATGATTTGTACCAACCTTTTATTTATGTCTGGTGTTGGATTTGTAGATATTAGCGACGTCTGCTATATAATAGCGGTGTCTTTACACTTCCTGTGGCTGAGTGCGTTTACTTGGATTAGCCTGTTTACGATCATGTTCACTGTGACGCTTTGGAAAATGGAAATGAATTTGGCGTTTAATGCAGATAAGAATTGGTCTAAACGAACTCTCTATGTCACTGGATATGGGGTACCAGCTATGGTGGTTACCTTTTGTATACTTCTAGAAAACATTTGGTCAGACTTCCATATGGACTACAACGGCCAAAAGTGCTGCTTCCCTACAGGGTATCCCGAAAATATTGTATTTTTCACTGCCCCTGTAATTTTTTCGATTCTAGTTAACGGTATGCTTTTAATTCTAGCCTCTAAATTATTGAAACGACATTATGAAAACTCATATTCTCAGGTAATCACAGTATATGCCACGACTATAACGAAACTGTGTTTATTTTCTGGTTTCTTTTGGATATTTGGCGTTTTTTCACAAGTCTTTGAAAATGACGTATTGGCCTTTATTTTTATTATATTCTGTGGTTCACAGGGACTGATTTTTGCAATATGTTTCGTGACTTCAACACGAATACGCAGAAAATATTTTGAATTGCTGAACAGGGTTAACTCAAATCGTGCATCACTAGAACACGAAGTAGAAATGAAATTCAGTCGACGAAGTTTTTCTAGCTTTAGCTAGTTAAGATTGGAAATAGTAATTTAACCCTTATGTTCATCTAAATGCATGTATTTATATAAAAATGTTTTCCAGACAGAAAATTAAAAAACCATAATATTGATTTTGATCTGAAAATATATGTAATTTCTTTAAAAAACAAACATACTGATCCATGTCCAATTCACAATCCAGAGGCAAAGTAAAAACTTTTAAACTGACAAATTAGGTTAAACGTGAACTTCCACCAGGGAAGTGAGACCAGGTGCTTTGTAAGGGTAAACACTTAATTTAAGCTAGCTACACCTGCTAGATACAAATAATCCTAATTAAGTGTGTATATAACACCTATTTTATTGACTGATGTCTTAATTTGGCTACGATGTATTCGCCAATATACTGTCGCAAATTCCAAAAGTTTAGCTTCAAATTTTCGGATACTTTTAGTTATTCGGTTCTGGACCACCGTATACCAGCAACTTGGTATAATCAGTCTTTGTTTACTGGTGGTATGTTAAACAATTGAAATGTCCAACTCTGCAGTTAATGTCTATGATGAAGGAGCAAACATACCGGTTTATGTTTTAAATGCAACCCTAAAAGGTAAGTAAACACTTTCAAAATTGAAAAAATAAGTTATAATGTGATCAACTAGAGAGGTTAGGACTGATGCTGTGTAAAGGAAAGCATTTGTCATCTTGCTACGTACACATCGTGTAAAATCAAAATTGAGGATGAAAAGAAAATTTTTTCTCAGACAGATTAGATTAAATGAGTTTTAATTACACACATGACGTGTGTGGCTATCTAAACAGGAGGTTCCTAGCCTTCAAAAGCACTCGGCCTCACTTCTCTGGTGGAAATTCACGTACAAAAATTTTCCAGGTGCAAAGTTTTTACTTTGCTTTGTGATTGTAGTTTGGACATGGGGTAATGTTTATTTTTAAATTTGTAACAATGATTTTACTTTTTTGTCTACAAAAATTTATTTATTGCGACATGTCATATTGTGAAACCAAATATTTTGAAAATTCGTTAAGAAAATAGATTTATGTCTACCATTTATATTATGTAAGTATATATGCATGAGATGGTAGGTCCTCAGATGATACAATATACTTGCATAGTGATATATCCTGCTTTTATCATAGGTTTGCATTACAATCATCATATTTGATTTGAAATGTGTATTTGAAAGTCATAAATAAACTTAATTATCTAAATCTATGTAATAAATTTCTTTTTCTGGGAATTTTCTGAAATTTTTGGAAAAAATATAAAAATTTAGGGAACTCATATTTTTCAAGATAAAAACACTTTTTAGCTGAAAAAGACTCGACTTTAGCAAAATGATGTTTTGAACTGTTTAATTTTGTGAAGATTTTGAGTCTTCGAGACTAGTTTTAAACATGTATGCTAATTTATGGAAGGTAGTGTATAATGATGTTAATCAGGTATGAATTATTATTTCTATTATTCATGCTTTACGTTCTCACTTGTCAGTTCCAAAGTGTTTACTTTGCTTCTGGATTGTGATTCGGACATGGATTAATTTGTTTGTTTTTGATTTGTATGTTATTGTAATATGAGACACATAAAATTGAAACTTCAGGTCTCCAACCCAATCCACTTGGATTTTGAGACTACTATTTTACCCTCCAGACTACCTTTAAATCGTTTATGTGTCAGCAAATAAAATATTCAAGTTTTTCAGGTAAAGTTACGACAATAAATATGTAACGACAATGATTATTTATTTTTTGCGGAAATATCAATCAACGACGATCTACTTCCGGTTTCCGTTTCCACGGAAACGAAATACTGTAAGGTATAAAGTTTATCTGTTATCTTTAAAATAAAGTTAAGACAGACGTTGTTATTTAAGAAATATAAAAAAACTTGTGGTTAATTTTTACATACTGATAAGAGCTAAAAATTTAGTTCGTCAAGTTTTGTCACAAGATAACTAATTTAAAGATGGGGTGTCTAAATTTCTCGACATACGGACTTCGTTTTACTTTGGAAGAGATCAATTCTGAGAGGGCCGAGTATCTGGTCCCAACAACGATCTATATCAGTGTTTTAATGGTTGCAGGGATTATTGGTAATAGTCTTGTTTTGTTTGTGTATGGATTTACTTGGAAGGCTAGTAATTACCGCACGTTTACTCTCAGTTTGGCCGCCATCGACCTAACGGCATGTTGCGTGTATATGCCAGTGGAAATAGTCGACCAGACACGACCGTACATGTTTTATAGCGATGCTGCCTGTAAAGGGTGCAGATTTGTTGGACGCATAACGTTGATTGGAAATGCTCTTGTGATATTAGTGATAGCTATTGAGAGGTATAGCCGGGTGTGTTTATCTGTGAGCAAACAGGTATCAAAAAAGCTTGCAATATGGATGTGTTTTGTTGCAATAGTGGTAGCCCTTGGATTATCATGGCCGACGCTTCTTATCGAAGGTTTAAAAGAGAGACATTTTGGTGGCAATGTCACTGGATATGATTGTGGTACTAGACCGGTTATCAGAGATACTTCGTATTACCTCATATATACGGCCGTACTATTAACACTCTACTCAGTTATATTTCTGACTTTGATAGCCTTGTACGCATTCATTATCAAGACAGTTGTTCATGCTTCTAATGTAACCACAGACCGGAAATCAGAAAGCGTAAACGCAGCCGCACAGGTTACTAAAATAATGCTTTGGATTTCTATAGGGTTTATGGTAAGTTACGCTCCACACTTTGGATTCGAGATTAACTCCGCCATTAAACATGGCGACGTTGGTTGTGATACGCCATTTTCACTTGCTTTGTATCCTCTCCTGAGTCGATCATTTTTCCTCAGCAATGTTATAAATCCGATAATTCTGGCAATTGGGGACCGGAAATTCAGAGATAGCTGTCGGAAGTTGATGACTTGTTCTTGTAGTAAACTTTTATTGCGACGACATGCAAGTACAGCGCAAAACAAATACCAGACCAGCAAATAGTTACATCGCCTTTTAAAATTGATACTGTTTGGTGATTTGTTTCTGTAATAATTTGTTATTGCAATCAAACGCTAGTTCAACACAAAACCAATCATTTTGCATGACACAAACAAGCTGATTATGAAATAAAATATGTGTACTGTTTTACATCAGAGGTTACATTAACAATGCGTCTGTGTTTAATCCTAAACCTATACTTTGCTGATATCGATATACCAATTATGGTGATGGTAAAATTTAATTTTAGAATTAACATTTAAAGTAAATGTATGGATCAGATAGAGGGTCAATTAATCGGAGTTTCAAAAACTCTTGTTTCGTGAAGGGCTTTCGTTGTAGGAAGCACACAATGTATGTTTATGGTTGTAATTGTAATATACAAATTGGATAAATCAATTCTTTCTGGGACCTTAACCCACTGATAGAAGATATTTGAATCAGATACAAACCCTGCATGCAGTTTTTTTAATTGAATAAAACATGAAACCTGAACCTACCAGTGGTTTATTTTTGTGCAGAGTCATTGAAAAAATTAAATCGAAAAATTAAATCGTGTGGACATTCCGTCAAAAGTAGGTCGACCTTTCATCTTTAACTTACTTTAAAAAGCAATTGTGTCATAAACCTGTTTTTCCTTCTTTGTTTTTATTTTCTACTACCTGTCTGGGTCCGAAAAACTTCCGTAACTAAAAGATAATGCTATATAAATACTTAGATAATTGCGGTAAAAAGAATGTTTTATATTCCCCCTACAAATTATTAACAGACGATGCAATCAAAGGAAGTAGCACGGGGCCTCAAACATTTTAAGTTTCCATCCGAAAGAACCGTGACTTTCATTCTGTAATGCCGAGTGTTTGGCAGTCAACTTCCACTTTCAAGTCTTCGCTCAAACCCGGTCGGGGTTCGAACCCACGACGTCCCACGTATGGAGCGAGCACTTCACCAACTTAGCCACCGCAGTGGTCTATAATGGACTGTCTATTAGGCACCAATGCTTTAGCTTAGTATTAAACTTTCTACAGGGCTATAATGCACATGCATGATGTATCAACCTCATAAACCTAATATGCCTCCGTTAGCCTGGGGTTGATGTTTCACATCATATAGATATGTCTACCCCATTATACAATAATCATTTTATTTCGCACCGGTCTCACTTTTCGGGTGGAAGTTCGCGTTTTTAACATGATTTGTAAAATTTCAAGGTTTTTGCTTTGCCTAGGCATTGTGATTTGGACATGGACAGGTATGTTTGTGATTGATTTACTACATTTATATGACTATTCATTTTATCATAATTCGCTGAAACAAAAACTTGATGTTAAACATTATTTGTGAAGAATCAGCAGTATTCGAAGCTGTAAGCATTATTTGTGAAGAAGCGGCTGTGTAACAACTACTAATGAAGTCCGACGCCTAACGACGTCTGGATTCATTAGGCGTCGAAATTGCAACACATAATTAAGTTTGGACCTAATTAGGCGTTGACATTTGTGTAATTGCTTATTGATCTTATTTAGACAGAGTCGTAAAATTTTGAGAGCGAACATTTTTTTAATATCAAAAAAGACTCCTCGTCTAAAGTCTCAATCTGCGGACTTCATTAGGCGTCGGGACTTCATTGGGAGTTGTTACACAGCAGTATTCAAAGTGTAATCCTTAACTCTCACCGTAGATACTTAGTAGTGCGTTATTTATACAACCCTTATATAATCTCTGTTTAAACTTAATAATTTTTACACGTCGTGTTATTTAGTCGCTGTTTGAATTCAACGGTTAAAAATTTTCACACGCTGTGGTACATTTTATGACATCATTATTGTTTATGCCATACCTGTAGGTGATGATACAGGTTTTAAATGAAACCATAATTGGAAGGATATGATTCAACTCTTATTTCATGCATAATACCCGAGGACGTTAGGGTCAATTATTCCCATTGCTCTTTTTTCACTACGCACACTGAGAGTTCAGAACATAACACCCGAGAACGCGAGGGTCATTTTTTTCATTGCTCTTTTTGCACTACGCACACTGAGAGTTCAGAACATAACATCCCAGAACGTAAGGGTTAAATGTTTTTGCACTACGCACATTGAGAGCTCAGAACATAACACCCGAGAACGTTAGGGTCAATTGTTTTTATTGCTCTTTTTGCACTACGCACACTGAGAGTTCAGAACATAACACCCGAGAACATTAGGGTCAATTGTTTTCATTGCTCTTTTTGCACTACGCACACTGAGAGTTCAGAACATAACACCTGAGAACGTTAGGGTTAATTGTTTTCATTGCTCTTTTTGCACTACGCACACTGAGAGTTCAGAACATAACACCTGAGAACGTAAGGGTTAATTGTTTTCATTGCTCTTTTTGCACTACGCACACTGAGAGTTCAGAACATAACACCCGAGAACATTAGGGTCAATTGTTTTCATTGCTCTTTTTGCACTACGCACACTGAGAGTTCAGAACATAACACCCGAGAACGTTAGGGTCAATTGTTTTCATTGCTCTTTTTGCACTACGCACACTGAGAGTTCAGAACATAACACCCGAGAACATTAGGGTCAATTGTTTTCATTGCTCTTTTTGCACTACGCACACTGAGAGTTCAGAACATAACACCCGAGAACATTAGGGTCAATTGTTTTCATTGCTCTTTTTGCACTACGCACACTGAGAGTTCAGAACATAACACCTGAGAACGTAAGGGTTAATTGTTTTCATTGCTCTTTTTGCACTACGCACACTGAGAGTTCAGAACATAACACCCGAGAACATTAGGGTCAATTGTTTTCATTGCTCTTTTTGCACTACGCACACTGAGAGTTCAGAACATAACACCCGAGAACATTAGGGTCAATTGTTTTCATTGCTCTTTTTGCACTACGCACACTGAGAGTTCAGAACATAACACCTGAGAACGTAAGGGTTAATTGTTTTCATTGCTCTTTTTGCACTACGCACACTGAGAGTTCAGAACATAACACCCGAGAACATTAGGGTCAATTGTTTTCATTGCTCTTTTTGCACTACGCACACTGAGAGTTCAGAACATAACACCCGAGAACGTTAAGGTCAATTAATTTCATTGCTCTTTTTGCACTACGCACACTGAGAGTTCAGAACATAACACCCGAGAACGCTAGGGTTAATTGTTTTCATTGCTCTTTTTGCACTACGCACACTGAGAGTTCAGAACATAACACCCCAGAACGTAAGGGTTAAATGTTTTTGCCTTTTGCCTTACGCACACTGAGAGTGCAGAACATAACACCCGAGAACTTAAGGGTTCATTTTTTTCATTGCTCTTTTTGCACTACCGAACACTGAGAGTTCAGAACGTTACACCCGAGAACTTAAGGGTTAATTGTTTTCATTGGTCTTTTTGCACTACGCACACTGAGAGTTCAGAACATATCACCCGAGAACATTAGGGTCAATTGTTTTCATTGCTCTTTTTGCACTACGCACACTGAGAGTTCAGAACATAACACCTGAGAACGTTAGCGTTAATTGTTTTCATTGCTCTTTTTGCACTACGCACACTGAGAGTTCAGAACATAACACCTGAGAACGTTAGCGTTAATTGTTTTCATTGCTTTTTTTGCACTAGGCACACTGAGAGTTAACGTTCAGAACATAACACCCGAGAACATTAAGTCAATTGATTTCCTTGCTCTTTTTGCACTACGCACACTGAGAGTTCAGAACATAACACCCGAGAACGCTAGGGTTAATTGTTTTCATTGCTCTTTTTGCACTACGCACACTGAGAGTTCAGAACATAACACCCGAGAACGCTAGGGTTAATTGTTTTCATTGCTCTTTTTGCACTACCGAACTGAGAGTTCAGAACATAATACCCGAGAACGCTAGTGTTAATTGTTTTCATAGCTCTTTTTGCACTACACACACTGAGAGTTTAGAACATAACACCTGAGAACGCTAGGGTTAATTGTTTTCATTGCTCTTTTTGCACTACCGAACTTAGAGTTCAGAACATAACACCCGAGAACGTTAAGGTCAATTGATTTCCTTGCTCTTTTTGCACTACGCACACTGAGAGTTCAGAACATAACACCTGAGAACGCTAGGGTTAATTGTTTTCATTGCTCTTTTTGCACTACGCACACTGAGAGTTCAGAACATAACACCCGAGAACGTAAGGGTTAATTGTTTTCATTGCTCTGTTTGCACTACCGAACTGAGAGTTCAGAACATAACACCCGAGAACGTTAAGGTCAATTGATTTCCTTGCTCTTTTTGCACTACGCACACTGAGAGTTCAGAACATAACACCTGAGAACGCTAGGGTTAATTGTTTTCATTGCTCTTTTTGCACTACGCACACTGAGAGTTCAGAACATAACACCCGAGAACGTAAGGGTTAATTGTTTTCATTGCTCTGTTTGCACTACGCACACTGAGAGTTCAGAAAATAACACCCGAGAACTTAAGGGTTAATTTATTTCTTTGCTTTTTTTGCACTACGCACACTGAGAGTTCAGAACATAACACCCGAGAACTTAAGGGTTAATTGTTTTCATTGCTCTTTTTGCACTACGCACACTGAGAGTTCAGAACATAACACCCGAGAACGTAAGGGTCAATTTTTTCATTGCTGTTTTCGCTTTACGCACACTGAGAGTTCAGAAAATAACACCCGAGAACGCTAGGGTCAATTGTTTTCATTGCTCTTTTTGCACTACGCACACTGAGAGTTCAGAACATAACACCCGAGAACGTAAGGGTTAATTGTTTTCATTGCTCTGTTTGCACTACGCACACTGAGAGTTCAGAAAATAACACCCGAGAACGCTAGGGTCAATTGTTTTCATTATTCTTTTTGCACTACGCGAACTGAGAATTCAGAACATAACACCCGAGAACGTAAGGGTTAATTGTTTTCATTGCCCTTTGTGCACTGCGCACACCAAGAGATCAGAACATAACACCCGAGAACGATTTGGTCAATTTTTTCATTGCTCTTTTTGCACTACCGAACTGAAAGTTCAGAACATAACACCCGAGAACGTTAAGGTCAATTGATTTCCTTGCTCTTTTTGCACTACGCACACTGAGAGTTCAGAACATAACACCCGAGAACGCCAGGGTTAATTGTTTTCATTGCCCTTTGTGCACTGCGCACACCAAGAGATCAGAACATAACACCCGAGAACGATTTGGTCAATTTTTTCATTGCTCTTTTTGCACTACCGAACTGAAAGTTCAGAACATAACACCCGAGAACGTTAAGGTCAATTGATTTCCTTGCTCTTTTTGCACTACGCACACTGAGAGTTCAGAACATAACACCTGAGAACGCTAGGGTTAATTGTTTTCATTGCTCTTTTTGCACTACGCACACTGAGAGTTCAGAACATAACACCCGAGAACGTAAGGGTTAATTGTTTTCATTGCTCTGTTTGCACTACGCACACTGAGAGTTCAGAACATAACACCTGAGAACGCTAGGGTTAATTGTTTTCATTGCTCTTTTTGCACTATCATTAACTAATGTTCAGAACAGAACAACCTATCTCGTATAAATATCAGCTTTGACTATACGGTAAAAGGTATGACTCAAGGTAAACGTTAGTCATTTCACCTACATATGAAGTAACAAAGCCACTCCCATGTAAAATTTCACGTACACTCTTGTTTTATCATTGAAACAAGATTATTTTTAATAAAAAAAATGAAAAATTATGCTAGTGTTTTGTAAACTTGTAATTTGTGCTTTTGATTTAAAATTATTCCCGCGCAATTGCGGCTTCATTAAGCTACACTACATATAAATGTACTCATCCAATTTATATTGGAGCATGGGGTCATGGCGTGAGATAAATTGCACTATTGATTCGCCATTGATTCTCTATTGATGTTTAGTCTCAATAAAATTGAACTAATCAGTTATGATCGCATATAACTAGCTATGCAAACAACAATTTTGATTAAAAAGCGCCATAACATGTCCATTTCACATTTTACTATATACGTCGAAAGAGACTATTCTAGGTAAACGGTGTTCATTTCATCGCAAGATGTTGTCAAGAAGCCATGCCTATTAAAAAATCAATTTCACATTATAAACATAATTTTCTAAGTGAAACATCATTGAAACAAGGCGATTATAAAAAAAAGAAACCGTTACAATTTGCTTGCTGCCTGGCTTCGAGAAGGTGTTTATGTCCAAGTCTTTCACTTATATCGAGGCGAAGATACTAGGAAAGTGAAGGAAACACTGAAAACTTTGAATTCAGTCGAAGTCTTGGTCTTGGATCGGATACTTTAAATCGGGAATCACGTTATTATACCCCCCGCAAACGAAGTTGGGGGAGGGGGTTATATAGGAATCACCTTGTCCGTCCGTCTGTCTGTCTGTCCGTCTATCCGTCCGTCCGTCCCGCTTCGTGTCCGGAACAGAACTTTTGTACCGTAGCACCTAGAATTATCAAACTTGGTATGCGGATGCATCATGGGAAGGCGATGTGTCAGGTACCAAATTTAGGTCACTGTGACCTTGACTTTGACCTTTGACCTCTATGATATGAGGGGTACCCATTTTGTATAATCAACTCCTCTTACAGCTTTTAACCAAGAAGTCTGAAACTTTACAGGATGTTTCCATATACATTGAACGTGTGCACCTCCTTTTTTGGCTGGATTATATAGTTACTTAATTATATATATTTACAATTGGAATTGACCTTCTTTAGATGAACCTATTTGTTTTTACTGGCATTCAATTGCTCTCGAATACAGTGTGGGGTCATGACCATTGATTACGTAACGTTTAACTATTCGATTACGGTCACAGAATGACATCTATTGCGTCATGCATTTTTTTATTGGTCAGCATCCAAGTCTACCCCCGACGTCACTTTCCTTATTTGGAGCAAGGCTGTTCCATCAATCCCGTATGTCTGTCGGAATCTTGAATGAAATAAATTATTGTAGCGATAATATTATATTTCGGACATGCTATCAATATTTTTTATGATTGTAAATATAAGAAATAACATTCTATTTGAGTGTATTTATTCGGTATTATGAATGAGAGTCAAGAATAGCATATTTAACATTAACTGCTTCGCAGTTTTATTGAATTTGCATTCTTGACTCTCATTCATAATACCGAATGAATACACTCAAATAGAATGTTATTTCTTAAATATATGATTCATTTTTAAAACTATGCATAGATATTGAGCATCATAAGAACATGTGCACCTGCCATTATCGATTTCATCACATGTATTTTGCCGAATTATTAACATTTCCATACACAAAATTTTTCGCATTACAATTTGACCATACATACAATTTGTCCTCAGATCAAAAGTTGGGAGCGGGGGTATAAGCCTCTTTCAGAGACAGTTCTAGTTTCATTTTGTCTTTTTAAGATATAAGCCTGTTTTAATTTTTACACCGACGGGTTATGATTACGATTGATATAAAAATAAAGAAATCGTGAAAATTTAATTTTCGCGCATTTTTACTCTGGCGAATTTGCACGAAAATGAAACGATCGCAAAATTTCCTGATTTACTGTAATCTATCTTCTCCTGCTGATATGGTGTATTAGTTTCCCAATAAAATTCGCTATGGAAGAGCCTATTCCCACTACAGGGACTTTGTTCAACGAAGTAGGCTGCTTGCAAATAAATTGTTGACTCAGGGATATTGCAAGCCTTGGCTTATTAAGGACCTAAAAAAGTTTTATGGCCGTCATCACAGTATTGTTGGTAAGTTTGACGTCTCTGTGTCCAGGATTGCCCGGGATATATATATATTTGACGTCCCATAGTTCCACGTGGCGGGTGTAGCTAGCTAAACAGGAGGTGCTTAACCTTCCGGAGCACCCGGCCTCACATCCGGTGGACGTTCACGTGTCTAACCTAACTTGTCAGTTCCAAAGTGTTTACTTTGCTTCTGGATTGTGATTCGGACATGGATGAGTATGTTTGTTTGTGATTAGCCCCACTCTTTGCTGCTACTATTTTGTTTCATTATTACATACATTTTGTAAGACATAAACAAGTATAAATAAATAAATAAATAAATAAATAAATAAATAAATAAATAAAAATTTAAAATAAATAAATAAATAAACCCATTGATAAACGGTTATATATGAAGCCTTTGAACAGTAACAGTTAACTGATTTCCCCCTCCTCTCATTTAATTTTGAAAAGACACATGTATGTAAATATTGTGCGTCCGCCAAATAGAAGTCACAACATCAAAATATAGAGAAATTTTATCACGATTTAGACGTCATTTATTTTACGTAAAGTCCATGTAAATATCAATTATCGGTGAGCGTATATTTTCTATTTTCTTATAACTGAATTTAACTGGTTATCGTGTCCAGATTAAGTTCTTTATTAGAGTAGTTTGGACATAATTCACAGTGATTTTTATTGTAAAGATAAATCGCAACGTTATCAATATGTACACCGATACCATAGAAAATTAATCTATTCGCTGTAGTTCAAAAATCAATATATACTAGTAAATATTAACACAATTTATATCCCCCTACAGTAAAGACATGTCGAAAGTTTAACACGTAAAAGTGTCCAAGCTTGACTGCCCAGTGGTCAAGATATGGAAACCTGGTGGCTGAAAAATTGCCGAAAGATTAATAGCAGCTTCCAAAAGCTGCCGTGAAATTGCCGGTAACGGGCGGCCGAGATAAGCTGTCGATTGGTAATAATTTATTAGCTTAGTGTTAAACTTTTGACAGGCCGATACTCTAGCTTTATCGGGTATGAATGTTCAAAATATTGCATTCTAACAACCGAACAATTTCTGCCAGAACTTTTAAGAGAATCTTTGAGAAACGTATACTAGTGTTCATTTTCGGAGAGCAGGAAGCAAAAGAATTGACAATTTTTACGGTAAGTTTCTAGTTCATGTTTTTGAATATTCATTAGATTTCGGTTACCGAAACTGTGACTTTCAGTAACAACAGAATTACTAGTTTATTTATTTTTTCGGTTATTTGCATTGAGTATTGAAAGGAACATGAAATGAAACTCTAGTTCAAGAAGTTGATTCACACAAACACCTTGGAGTGATATTTTCATCCGACGGTACCTGGAAATTGCATGCTGATGAATTATTATCTAAAGTTAACTCTAGACTTTCAGTACTGAAAAAATTGAAATTCAAACTCGACCGCCTTTCTCTTGAAACTCTTTATCTTAGCTTCATAAGACCTCTAATGGAATACGGAGACGTCATCTGGGACAACCTGACAGACGAATATACAAAAAAATTAGAACGAGCAAATATTGAAGCAGCTAGAATAGTAACTGGGGCAACCAAATTAACTAGTTTAAATTTATTATATCAAGATGTGGGGTGGGAAACACTAGAAACGAGAAGGAAAAAGCATAGATTAATTCAATTTTTTAAGATGTATCACAGGCAATCCCATACTTATCTATCGCAAATGATTCCACCTACAAGTTCAGAATTTCACCAATATAACACCCGTTCATCTGAAAACTTAGAAACTATATTATGCAGAACAGACTATTATTATAAATCATTTCTTCCTTCAACAATTAGAGATTGGAATAACATCCCAGTCTCAGTCAGAAACAGTTCGCTTAACATTTTTAAATCTTTCTTAAACCAGAAAATACATATTCCAAAATTTTTTTACACTGGCAGTCGCATAGGACAAATACATCACACCAGACTTAGGTTAAACTGTAGTTCACTAAATCACCATTTATATAGTAAAAACCTCGTTGATAGTCCCAATTGCGCATGTACGATGGTGCATAGGTGACAGCAAACATACACTTTTGAAAAGTGTATAGTTGTATAGGTAAAAGTGTATTAAAAACGCTATACACATTTACATTTGTAAAAGTGTATAGTTGTATAGGTAAAAGTGTATTAAAAATGCTATACACATTTACATTTGCAAAAGTGTATAGTTGTATAGGTAAAAGTGTATAGAAAACCCTATACACATTTACATTTGTGAAAGTGTATAGTTGTATAGGTAAAAGTGTATTAAAAACGCTATACACATTTACATTTGAAATTTTTCTATTGGATTGTACCGCTGTGGTATCTCAGTTGGTAGAATGTTCGCTCCGTAAGTGGGAGGTCATGGGTTTGAACCACAGCCAGGTCTGACAGAAGACTTGAAAATGGGAAGTGAATGTTCTTTCGCCAAACACTCGGCATTACGAAACGGAAAGTCCTGTGTCTTGGTACGATTAAGAACCCTGTTGTATAATGCAATCGGTGCAACGCACAGGCAAAATTTCTGAACCTTCGCTTATGGCTGGCGGCATCTCGGTATAAGTGAAATATTCTTGATTAAGACGTTAAACGCTATTATTCAACTCAACTCTATTGGATTTTTTTTCATCACACTTCACATGATTTCAGTATTAGACATTATTTAAAAAGAACCCTTAGGATTTTATTCTTATCATTAGTCCAAAACTGTATTAATTCATTAATTAATTCATAAAGATGCGTTCTTTCAAATATACAATTTTGTTTGATAACTGCACATGATTATAGAAGTAATTTTTATGTTATCCTGGGACACCCCCTTTTTAAAAGTCCAATTTGATTTAAATGACCAATTTTAATGAATGTAAATTTAATTGACACCTGTGTACCTTACAAAAACAAACATTTCCTAAGTTTTATTACCAATAAAATATCATTTTTAGAAGGGTTAGAAGGTTAGTTATATATATAGGTTAGATGACAAAAAGACAAATATTCAGGAATAAAAAAAGGTGGAGCGGAGCACAATTGAGAAATCGAGCTTAAATTTAGCAAGACTTTTTTAATTGTTAAAGGGGTGCAATAAATCACCTTCTAACCCACTTAGAAGGCTATCTTATGTCCAGATTTCAATGAAAACTATCTTTACTCCACAGGTTCTTTAATCAAGTGTTTAGGCTATAATTATTTTCATTTTGGTCAGTAGACCCTGAAGCAATGAATTTAGCCAACAGATTGGAAAAAATCTTCAGAGTTATTACAGAATTTGGTCCACTGTGGGAGTAAAGAAAAGTAATTAAGTAAGCGAGTTAAGGTAGCATTCAAATATTACAGTTACTTCAGTTTTGTCTGTTGTTGATACAACATACATAGATTTGGAGATTTTGTGCTACACAGTGTTTATATTTGAATGGATTTGGTTATATTATTTTACAAGATCTTTTTTTAAAAGAGATATTAAGAAAAAGTGAAAAACAGAAAAAGGGTGCATAGAAAGAAAATGTGTGCAGCAACAGAAATGATTCAAATGCAGCTTTCAAACTAATCATACCTAATGGATTAAGAAATTTGATATTTAATTTAAAAATGGCAAAGATTTTTTCAAAGTGAAATCTATTATGAAAACTGAACAATTATTTTTAATATCATATTTAAATGAGGAAAGCCATTATTAATTATTCCAGCAAGTAGTTATTTGGAAAAATTACCTCATTATTATAAATTTAATGATTGTTTACAAGTGCTAAAATAGGATTTTTATTTGGTTATTAAAAGTTACCTCAAGCTGTTTAATGTATTAGATATTTACAGGGTTATACTTCACTTGGTGTCCATTCATGGTCTATTGTTAAATAAAGAATACATCCTCTCTTGTGTGTATCAGCATTGTCATAAGAAATCTTAAAGTTAAAACTTATGTAATTATGATACATGGCTTAAAAATCAGAATTAAAATATACACACAAAATGTAGTTTTTCACAATGTAACATTTTCGACAGATGAAAATAAAAGCATTCTTCAGTTTACAATATGGCTACATGTACTGAATATTTACTTTCAAGCAGTAACATTATTTTTTAATTTTATTACAAAATATAATAATCATAATACTAGTATCTATCAATTAGCTACTGCAATTTGTATATATACAGTACAGACCTGTTGAAAGTTCAACACTAAGGTAACAAATCAGTGACGGCAATTTATTTCGATCTTGTTATGCCGTATAGAAGTCTCAGGGAAGCCCTTTTCGATGATGACTACAGCGGATAACGCTCTCAAAGAACAGGAGCACCATACAAGATGCTCATTTAAACGCATAGAACTCCAACGACCAATGGGCGTTACTTAGTTCACCAGAAGATCAAGTAGAGTTAACCTGCATGAACGAGATACTTAGTCAAGACTTGAACAATGTTGTTGCACATCAGGTTGTGACAGCTACTTACAGTTTCTCGTGATTGGAGAGCTTTTTTAATTTCAAAGAGTTACACCTCTTTCAAAACCAATAACTGATGTTGCATAGAGCTCCAAGAAGCTCTTTATTCTTTTTACATAACAAATGAAGATCCACTGAGAGCTCTATACGTCATTACACAGTGCTTCATTCATTGCCTATCTCAATAACTTTTCTGTAGTGGCTGTCTATTTCTCAGCAGCTTTCAGGTTACTAGTTATCCATATTTTAGCCACCCGGTAGTCAAAACTTCATTCCTTGCAAGTCTGTACTGCGTATTTGTTGTATTTTTTGTTTGTAATTAATGGCAAAATAAAGACATTTTTGGCATGGGCATAATAAAATTTAAAAAGTAATACCTATATCATTAAGGCATTTGGTTTACATCTCTCTCTCTCTCTCTCTCTCTCTCTCACACACACACACACACACACACACACACACTAGGTGGGCTAGGACATCCAGATAGAATTCAAATTTAAAATTAGTCAGATTCATACTAGAAGAGGTATTTCTAAATCTTACATCAATGGCTATGTTTACTTCAGTTTGTATTGTATATATTTAGTGAGAGAGGATATTGTGGCAGGATTGGGGGTTTATTCACATAGGAGAATAAACCTCCTCTCACAGTTTGACGAAATCCTAACCTAAACGACCGAACTGAGATGGTGTGGTTCTATCTCCGAATATCTAGCTTGGAAGTAAAGATTCAGGACAACGTCAAATCACGTGTACCGAGCAACAGAGTGTTGAGTTCAATAACCGCCGAGTACGCGACTCAAGCAAAACAACAAATGGTAAAAGCTGCCACCACCTCAAAAGAGGAACAAGAACTCAACATGCGTGAATCCGCAAGCCAGTATAGCTTGAATTACTCTTTTCTGTTCTGTCAGTTCAGATACTGATTATAAAACTCAATTACCAAGATAATGACACTAGATCAAGTGCATATATTCAGGTCAACTCAACCAAAATTAAGGTACTCAATAAAATCAGAAATCCGAGGATATACCCTAACTTGCAAACAAGGTCTGTTATCTGAATGCTCAAGTATAACTCGAAATTTTAATATAATCAATTATGCCAAAATCAGTAAAAGTACTTATGAATTTTGTGTATTAAATTAACCAATACCTATATAAATTTGATACCAGTGCCTCCTATGGTCACTAGAATTCTGGCACTACTGTCTTATGGTAGCTAAGACAAAAGTCTCAAATTTAAATGTAAATATAAATATAATTTTTAAATCTGATAAATCTAAATAAAATACTGAGCATTCAGGCTACAACACTTGTTGAAACTAATCCCTAAAGTAAATGAAAACTATAAGAAATGAAGTACAATATATATACAACATTTATTATAAAACTAGATCAAAACTTTATTTACACAAATATATACAACTCTCAGCCTACAAACCTCACTTACTCCTGATGAAAAATAACTTTAACAAGGCATTAATTTAGAGACAATAAAAAATGAGGGTAAACTAGGCCAAAAAACTATTATTAATCCCAATAATCAAAACCTTATCAAAACTATTATTTGTACTTTCCTTAACCTTAACAAGAATAGAAAATACTGAAAAACAGTAAAAACCTACTTTACCTCAAAAATGAATAAACCCCCCCCCCCAAAAAAAAGATACCTACACCAACATAGGTTAAAAATACAGAAAATGACTGCTAAATAAGAATGTGACTGCTCCCAACCCCATTGACACAAAATCCAGACCACATATAAAGTTACCTCGCATGTTTTGGATTAATACCATAAATAATAAAACAATCAAACAAAAATTCGACTGGTCACGCCGAAATATACCACAAATCGACTGGTCGCGTCGGGAAACATAGGGTATTCGACTGGTCTCGCCGAATAACAAGTGAAATTCGACTGGTAGCGTCGAATTCCACTTGGGCACGACTGGTATCGTCGAAGTAATTCCATAATAAGCCAGAATATAACTCACTAGCTGGTAACGCTAGAATACTGTATTAAATTTAGCTGGTAACGCTAAATTATGTAAAATCCATGTTGACCAGGTATTGGAACCAAGCACTCAAAATTTCAACATGCGGTCTCTTAAAATCCCAAAATACTCCTCTTTTTATAAGATCCCCATCATCCTACACTAATTATTGACCAATGAAATCTAATAAAATGGGGGTAAAAACAACCTGACCCTACCTATCCCCTATACTTCAAAGGTACTACTGCTTAACCAGTACAGTAAGAAGTTAAATTTAGTATCAATTTCAATAAATTTCCTCTTTTAACAATGGGACTGTGGTCAGTTTATACAAGAAATGAGGACATTAACATATTTCTCACAACTGTAAGGTCACCATGGTATTTCTGTAGAGAAAAAACACACTGAACTTTTAGAAATAACTTGAGTGATTATTGCTATAACTTCATGGAGAATTTAAGTAAAATTCATAAGATATTTCCCAACCAATAATTCTAAAAATATTGGCCCATAAATTAGGGAAAACTAATCAACTACCATTACACATTATGGTGTTATTAATTAATACCCTTATATCAGAATGAACTCCGAATTAAGAAATGATGTAACCTAATTGATTAATTATGTCACCCTGTGACACTATGTACCAAGTTCTGTCAGGGGGCAGACATTGGAACATTTCCTAGGTAGCTGTAGGATTGATTTACATATTTTTACTAAAGTTTCATCACAGATATTATTATTCCAATTTTGAAATATAATCTCTTTACCTATATTCAGACATGGGGCGAATTACATTGCAATGTAATGCATTACATTACAATTACTTTGACAAAAGTAGCATTATATTACAATTACATGTATTTTGGAAAGTAATGCAATACATTACAATTACTTTACCAAAGTAATGCATTATATTACACATTACATTTCATAAATTTTATATGAAAAAGAATTCAAACATACAGGTATAAATGCGAGATGTTTCCGATTCAGAATTTGAAAGGAGTAAACTTGGCCCACTCCCTAAGGTGTTACCTCGTTTGCAATTTGAGTATGTTTTAAATACAGTAATCTGCCTAAAATTTATCACAGGAAAAATATTATTTCATAAAAAATATGTAACATAAAACTAAGATGATTGGAAGAAATTACCGGATAAATAAAAGATATGCACACAGAATTTTATTACCTCAAAGATTTATCTTATTGATAATAGTATTTTTGATTTTCTTGTTTATTTCTTACATCTCATCAGTGCTTCAGTACTTTGATTTTCTGTTGAGAAAAAATAATTGAAGCAATTGTATAATCTTGTTACAGATAAATGTACCTTATTGAAGTTTAAAACTGGCCCTTTCTGTGTAAATCCACTCTGATGTTTTAATGAGGAGATGACCCAATGGTCTTTTAATTGTCCTGAAGGTTGTTAAAAAGAATTAATTTAAGTAGTATGAAATGACCATTTCTCCGCCCCTTTTTGAGATTCCGGACTTGTCTATTAAATGTATATTTCTCATTTACCCAATGAGCCGTAAATTACTGGTGACCTAGAAATAAATCTGAATGGTGGATTCTAAAAGCTAAAAAGTAAATGTGTATAGCTTTTTCTATACATTTTTACTTATACAACTATACACTTTTACAAATGTTAATGTGTATAGCTTTTTCTATACACTTTTACCTATACAACTATACACTTTTGCAAATGTAAATGTGTATAGCGTTTTTAATACACTTTTACCTATACAACTATACACTTTTGCAAATGTAAATGTGTATAGCGTTTTAATACACTTTTACCTATACAACTATACACTTTTGCAAATGTAAATGTGTATAGCGTTTTTAATACACTTTTACCTATACAACTATACACTTTTACAAATGTAAATGTGTATAGCGTTTTTAATACACTTTTACCTATACAACTATACACTTTTACAAATGTAAATGTGTATAGCGTTTTTAATACACTTTTACCTATACAACTATACACTTTTACAAATGTAAATGTGTATCTTTTTTAATACACTTTTACCTATACAACTATACACTTTTACAAATGTAAATGTGTATAGCGTTTTTAATACACTTTTACCTATACAACTATACACTTTTCAAAAGTGTATGTTTGCTGTCACCTATGCACCATCGTACGCATGCGGTCAAGTTGAAACTACAAAACATTTTCTTTTACACTGTAATTGTACACTCATGTAAGAAATACTACTATTCATACCATAAACATCTCTTATGATCTTGACATATTGTTATTGGAAATCACAATCTGACCCCTGCCAAAAACAATGATATTTTCATCAAAGTTCAAAAGTACATTCTTTTATCAAAGAGATTTTCCGTTTAAAACAATGATTATTTTACATTATGAAACTTTACATACTAGTATATGTCATAAATTATTTTATTATATAATTAATAAATTCCATCTTTATGATTGGCTAAAACGGTAACACGTGACCATTGGATCTCACATCATATACCACGGATTTTCCGGTGAATATCAAATCCGATGTACGTCATCGATTTTTGTTGACGTTCTCCGTAAAATGATTAGAACGTCATCAATTAAGTGTACGCAAGTGATTGTTCATAGAACGTTGACGTTATGGCATTATCAATTTACAATGTAGTGTGTAATTGATTGTGTCTCATCCGGAATGCCATTTATTTTTTCATAGAATCAGACTTAAAAGTCAGATTGATCTAACTAATGCGGGATAATTTTTGTGTGATCAACCAGGGTGGGCAGGGAAATCTAACATTGGTAAAATAGTTAGATTGTCCGGTCACAGGTTTGAGAAAACATTGTCAACCGAAGTGTCACAGTGGCTAAATTATATAATAAAACAGTTATGGACTTTTTAGTGGTTGTATATGGTGTGATATTCACCGGAAAAATAAATATTGACCTCGGCTGTCGCCTCGATCAATATTTATTTTTCCGGTGAATATCACACCATATACAACCACTAAAAAGTCCATAATTGTATATTATTATATAATTAATAAATTCCATCTTTATGATTGGCTAAAACGGTAACACGTGACCATTGGATCTCACATCATATACCACGGATTTTCCGGTGAATATCAAATCCGGTGTACGTCATCGATTTTTGTTGACGTTCTCCGTAAAATGATTAGAACGTCATCAATTAAGTGTACGCAAGTGATTGTTTTGTTATTTTTTCATAGAACGTTGACGTTATGGCATTATCAATTTACAATGTAGTGTGCAATTGATTGTGTCTCATCCGGAATGCCATTTATTTTTTCATAGAATCAGACTTAAAAAGTCAGATTGATCTAACTAATGCGGGATAATTTTAGTGTGATCAACCAGGGTGGGCAGGGAAATCTAACATCATTGCCTGGTCACAGGTTTGAGAAAACATTGTCAACCGAAGTGCCACAGTGGCTAAATTATATAATAAAACAGTTATGGACTTTTTAGTGGTTGTATATGGTGTGATATTCACCGGAAAAATAAATATTGACCTCGGCTGTCGCCTCGATCAATATTTATTTTCCGGTGAATATCACACCATATAACCACTAAAAAGTCCATAATTGTATAGTATTCTGAAATTTTCATTTCTCTTTTATAAATTATAACCTACACACTTTATTTATTTATTTATTTATTTATTTATTTATTTATTTACTTATTTATTTATTTACTTATTTATTTATTTACTTATTTATTTATTTATTTATTTATTTATTTATAAACCACCCATTATTTATTTATTAAAGTAATTAAGTTTTCCAATTGTTCACTAATTCATCTATTTAGTTAAAAATATATATGTTTTTTTCTGTGACATGCAAAATATTGTAATATTCTAATTGTCTAGGAAACCGGTTTATATTATACAATTATGGACTTTTTAGTGGTTGTATATGGTGTGATATTCACGGAAAAATAAATTGATCGAGGCGACAGCCGAGGTCAATATTTATTTTTCCGGTGAATATCACACCATATACAACCACTAAAAAGTCCATAACTGTTTTATTATATAATTTAGCCACTGTGACACTTCGGTTGACAATGTTTTCTCAAACCTGTGACCGGACAATCTAACTATTTTACCAATGTTAGATTTCCCTGCCCACCCTGGTTGATCACACAAAAATTATCCCGCATTAGTTAGATCAATCTGACTTTTAAGTCTGATTCTATGAAAAAATAAATGGCATTCCGGATGAGACACAATCAATTACACACTACATTGTAAATTGATAATGCCATAACGTCAACGTTCTATGAACAATCACTTGCGTACACTTAATTGATGACGTTCTAATCATTTTACGGAGAACGTCAACAAAATCGATGACGTACATCGGATTTGATATTCACCGGAAAATCCGTGGTATATGATGTGAGATCCAATGGTCACGTGTTACCGTTTTAGCCAATCATAAAGATGGAATTTATTAATTATATAATAAAAGAGTTTACTCATGTTCCGGGATCCTCTTTATATTATTTATTTGTAAATTGTACTGGAAACATAAATAAAATATTGTTTAAACTAAAGAAACATACCCCGTAACTACAAAGTATTTTACCCATTTTTTTCTTGCGCTAATTGCGGTAAATTTAAAACTTAGATACTTTAGTTTTCAAGCATTTTTAGAAATTGAATCTTTGTATTAATGATAGCTTAAAACTAACGCCATTTTTATGTAACCAAACATGCAAACGATCCTACATGCAATTAAGCTTTAGTAAGCAAATACTTTTATTTTGATAAAATATCGCATCTTGTGTAAAATTCATACTGCCCAATAATAATGTACATTTTCTCCCATTCATTTCGTCTAACTGTGGTCCTTGTATCCAAGGTGGTCAGGTGGTGTTTATTTAACAGTTTCACATGGGTAATTAAGATTTTCGCAATAGTAATATAGGGATTATGAAAATTTTGCGCAAATGTAATGCGCTCGGGACAGGGCACCCCAGTGGTGTTGTTATAGCTACAGTTGACGTTGCAATTAAAAGTAAAGTTAGAAGAAATTTAAAATAGAAGACATAACTTGGAAACATATACTTTTTATAACCAACATAACGGATAACACAATACAAGTAAATTATAAACAAGAAACGAAAAACGAAAAATTGAGAAAATGAAAAATGGTGTGGTTAAAGTACTATTGCAGGAACACATATTTAAAATCAATGATCCATAAATTCGCACATTTAATGACACATGTAAATTATTTATTTTTATTTATTTTTCAGATTAAGATAAAAACCTAAATTAACTGTAATGAGATCCACTGTTAATTATAACAATTAAATCGGCATGGATTACCATATGGATGACGACGATACACATAGTAACGGAACATCAGGTAAATATACACCCTCCCACCCCCACCCCATCCGCGAACCTAGTTTCAGAGACATATAAAAATCACCATGTCTATCTGTACATGTCTGTGTAAAATTGTGTAAGCTCTTATGGGTAGATTTTGATCAAAATTGGCACGTGTACAAAAAACAGAGAATGTGTAACAATTAGTATGTAGGACAAAGGTCAAGGTTTCAAAGTCAAATCTTAGTTGGGGTGGCGGGTTGGTTTAAGCTCTCAAGCGTAATTCTAGTTTTACCCTTAATATGTAGTTTACAAACTGATAGATACCGTGAACCACGTCAACAACATGTAAAGTTTCTTAATACTTGAACACAGTAATCAATCAAAGATGGAGGTCGTGATAAAAAATTATAATGCAGGTTTCATAAACATTTCACGATTTGAAATTCTGACTTGAAATATTTTCATCTGTGCTGCATAAGGTCCAAAATATATTTTTTTGTGATTAAATACTTCAAAAACAATGATATAATTATTATTTATATATGACGAAATCTTGTCGATTCATTTTTCGGTATGTTGAGGCCCATTTTGATTTTTAACAAGAGTATAGAGGGGTATATCCTAACGTGAGAGAGTTCGCGCACCAAAGATAGGTGGTTTTCCACACAAATGCATTAGGGAAAGAATCTTGGCTTGGTTGGTTGTAACACATAACTCCACTCCACCCAACTCCATTCTTATGTGAGGGCGCGGTGGCCTAATGGATAAGACGTTAGTCTTCAAATCCAGGGTCTCTCACCGCTGTGAGTTCGAGTCCCGCTCGGACCACATGTGGGAAAGTGAATTTTCCTTACCGTTGGCCTTTACTGATTCACCTGGTATCAGTATAATGGACTGGGGGAGTGGTACGCTTGTCTGCGGCGTACTGACTCTGTGAGCTAGCACGGTAAAGTCGCCCTGAGTGCGCGCTAGTACAAGGCAGACCATACAACATACTCGCACTTCACATACATACACAAAATTGTTCATAGATTAATCCATAGAGATTAATTAAAAAAGTTCTCGTCGCGAATAGCTGAAAAATTGCTGATGCGACGTTAAGCAACATTCAACCAACCAACCAATCCATTCTTATGCCTTGCATGGTCTTCGTGTTTGTAAGGTACAAGTATTTATGTACACTTTCCTGGTATCATTTATTATTTGGTTGTCTTTATACATAGGCCAGTTTTGTTGTATAGACGCCCCTCGTTATATATCCTCTGCCTTTAAACATAGCTTTTTATTCCTTTACGGCTGTCTCTATATATATACAGGGCTCAAATGACTTGAAATGTAAAACTTTATATAAGCCCACCTGCGGGGTAAAAACGTTTTTGGTTTTCTTGTGTACATTCTTCGCTTTATTTTCAGATGAAGTAACAAACGCTATTTCTATGCTGTCGGATGAAGAGGGAAAAGAATTTGAAGAATTTAGAAAAAGCATGAGGTAATGTATATCTCGTGACATATTATTACATATGTACACCAGTCGTAAAGGGGCTTCAGTTGCAAGTGATCGAGTGTTCTAAGCCACGTACATACGGATTACAGAGCTTTCACAGACTTGGTTTATCCCACTCGATCACATCTTAGTGCGAGTTTATGAGGGCGCTTGCCGAAGGTCAGTGTTTTTCTCCGGTTACTCCAGTTTCCTTCACCATCTAAGAACTGACCGTATCGATATAAGTGGAAAAATTTGAATGTAACCCAAATTACCATTAATAATCTATTCAATCCTCGGAAGACAAGAGGACTTACGAATTACAACCCTTCGTACTGCCTAAATTCTAATCGTCATCGCAAAAATCCTAGTGTAACAAAGCTTGTCAGTTCAATTATGTATGTTGTTTTCCCCCAAGTACTCCAGGACACTATTCTTACAGAACTAGTGAGTGTGAGTGAAATCTAACAAGGCTGTCGGGCGGCCGAAAAATCAAAGTTAACGATGTGCCGAGCGGCCGAAAAATGCTAACAAGTGTGTATAACGGCCGAAAAATCAAAGTTAACGATGTGCCGAGCGGCCGAAAAATGCTAACAAGTGTGTCGAGCGGCCGAAAAATCAAAGTTAACGATGTGCCGAGCGGCCGAAAAATGCTAACAAGTGTGTCGAGCGGCCGAAAATCAAAGTTAACGATGTGCCGAGCGGCCGAAAAATGCTAACAAGTGTGTCGAGCGGCCAAAAATTCAAAGTTCAAAGTTAACGATGTGCCGAGCGGCCGAAAAATGCTAACAAGTGTGTGTCTAACGGCCGAAAAATCAAAGTTAACGATTGCCGAGCGAACGATGCGCTGAGTGTCGAATGCTCAAAAGAGACAGCTTAACAGAAAGATAATGTGTACCCGTTAGCTATTGCCACAATAAGGCGACTATTAGGGTTTACATTCTCTTTTTGACGCCAAACTTTTGTTGGGCAACGTGTCACAACATAAAGCTGAACTCTTGCTATCAAAAACGTTAAACGTGACAATGAAAATTCCCTTACTTCAACCCAAACATCTATTTTTAGTATAAATATATTATTTACCAGGGGCGTAGCTGAGCACGTTGGTATATTGCGCACTGTAAACGTGAAAAATGCGCCGTTTTTCTAGGGGTATGGGGGCATGCTCCCCCAAGAAATTTTGAAAAAATAGAACAAAAATGGTGCGTTTTCCATGAACTTCGACCCTTATCTGTAAAATTTTTCAAATAAACTTCAAAACGAAATTCAAACGACCACTGAATTGTAAAATATAGCTGTCATATAATTATTTTTTAACATTTTTTAATATGATATCTCACAAAATTAACTTACGCACGGTCGTATTTGCGTATGCTCAGCTACGACTTGTTTACCTCCACACATTAACACCATAAAGTCGTGTAATAAAATCATATCACACTTCATGTTCATATCCAGGGTTAATTGCGTCATACGATTGTTGTAACAAATACTTTACTTACTTACTTACTTATGCCTGTGGTTCCAGGGAGGTACTGCCAGGCCCCGGTTTCACAATCATTCCTTAGCTAAGATTTTCGTTAACTTAAATTTAACAAATGTTTGTAAGCTATTTTTGGAACTACTAGTTAATATTTTTGTCAAAACTAAATATGCAAATGTTTTAATCTAGAAGTGATCTTAAAGATGACACCTTATATTCCTCAATATTTTGAAAATTTACAAAATTATAAAGATTTGAAATTTTGCAAGATTTAAGTTAAGGAAAATCTTAGCTAAGGAATGATTGTGAAACCGGGGCCTGGTTCTATTCTGTGCTAGTCCGCCCAGGTCTTGCCATTTGTATCCCTTTCTGTCCATTTCTGTTTGCAAGTTTCTCCGCCAGGTGTTTCTTGGCTTTCAGGCTTTTCTTTTCCCTTGAGGATTCCACTGCAGCGCTTGTAACAAATAATGGCTTCATATTTCAGCCGGCATGACTTGTGGTTTTGTATCCCTTTTGAATGTTTTGTTGTAACTTTATCGATCGAGGAATTGGGTTTTTTCAAATTATACAATAAACAGAATCTTTTATTCGGGATTGTGTAATATTTGATTTGTCATGTGCTGATTTTGAATTTTAAAACAATGCTTTTTGTAAATCTACGTCATAGGGAACCAACACTAACGTTCAAAGTATATTATACATTTATTGGCTTTGCGTGAGGGAGATATGAACATTTGTTCTCCCGCAACAAGTCATATTTCAAATGTGAGTTGTTAAGAGTGAACAAATGTTCATATCTCCCTCACACAAAGGCAATAAATTGTTTATTATACCGAAAGATAACAATGGTAATAAAAAAGACAGAAAGGTAGAAAATATTTCAAAAAAGACAACTTGAAAACATCAGTCCCTCTCCGATTCATTGCTTTTTCTTATCTCGGAACTAATCGGAGGCAAACGCTAGAACGTTGTGTCCGAGTCTCCATCGATGACGTCATATTGTTACGTCATTGTGTGTTCCGAAGAGGTGGGATATGATGTTTTCAGAGGAATACACGGTGTTTTCTCCACCCTGATCACATGATCCAACGATCCAATCAAATTACAGATAGTATCGTATTTTTCTAATGAGGTATAATAAAAATGTTTATTTAACATATATAAAAATAAACATTGCCATATTCTCACACACTCGTTCACTCACCTATACATCTCGCATACACACCTATACATACAACAATCTGAACAAGCTGAGAACGTCACAGACCATACATCATCATACGTCATCATGACGTATGGCTGTCTGTCCAAATATGACGCCAGCATTTGTTCCCATGACTGCTAATTATTATGATAAAACATGACAGATTTATGAAACAAAATGGAAAAAAGTTTATGCAACTCACACAGTACTTAGTTTCATAAATCTAAAATTGCAAAATTATTCTTGCAAGATCCAATGTGTAATGCATGTATTGTTGAAAGATATTATTTATTTAGCATTGTAGGAAGTTTTACAAAGCGTATGGTGCGGTTAGCAATTGAGCAACTGAGACCAGAGTTCGAACGCATGGCCGGTGCCGCTGCAGAAAAAGCGCTAGAATCTAAACTGCACCAAGTCAAAGACCTTCAGAATGAATTAAACACCAAAGAAAGAGAATTAAAACAGCTAAAGTTGGAGAAAAAGATTTTACAAGCGAAACTTGAAAAAGAGAAAATAAACAAAGACGTAGCAGAGATGGTGACGCCAAAGAAAGAAACATCAAGCGTCTAGAAACAGATATAGCATGTTTGCAAGGAAAGCTAAGACGAAAAGCTGAAGAACTCAAGAAAGAAAAAGATAGAGCGACATCAGAGGAAACCAAACGTGTCGAATTAGAAACAGCACTTAGTACGGAGATAGACAGATTGAAGAAGGAGTTGGATAGAGTGAAAGGTCACTTAGGTCAACTACGATCGGCAAAGAATGTAGGTGACGAAGAAACGAAAAAGTTGCGCGATCGTGAACGACTGCTTCTAGACGAGATTGAAGATTTAAGAAGGCAACAACCAAAACTACGACGCAAACTTGTTGTACGATAGACAGAAGTCTTATATAATTCACATAATTATTATAAAATATTGTGATACACTTTTTGTATTGTGATAAGACTTGTGTCGACCTACTAAAATTCACGGTGCAAAGTAGAATATTTTTTATTTAGGTGGACATTACATATTTCACATATAAAGAAATACTGTGATACATTTTTGCCCAGTGTCGAGACTGTCGGTTAATTTACGTTGCTCGACTGGAACAATATATATTTCACATTTTAGAAAAATATTGTGGTAATCATTTCACATTGTGTATAACATTTTCTTTATTGTGTTAATACAGGTTTTAGAAGTGGCGTAGAGGTAATACACACGTAGGTATACAGGGATAGCCATTCGATTTCATTTATAGATCTGACTGCGATCATTTCAATATTTTTATTTTATACCTGGACATTTATTTATTTGAATAGATTATTGTCTAAATTTGCTGCTAGTTAAAATTTGGAATTCCTCAAAACTAAGGTATACTTCCTCATGCAAAGTATTTCCTTGGCTAAATTTGGTAAAATATAATTTGGCTCTTTGGATATTTCTTCAATACCTTGAAAACAGTTTTGGTTTCATAATTTTGGTCAAAGCACTACTAATGAAAAATTGTATTCCGAAACGGCCGTATAGTGTTGTAAAATTAAAACTGGTATAATATGTATTTATTTATTTATTATTTTAAAATATTTGTAAAGGAAAAATATTGATCTTTCTAGTCCGGTTTTAATTGTTAAGAATGTGACAAAACGAACAGAATCTAAGATCTAAAACGACAAAACTATTTCCATCAGCGATGTAGCCTGTGTACCCACTGTCACCTACATTATAAATACCTCCTTCAAGGCGAAAATCAAGGAAGCTAATTTGGAATTGTGTATGAATTAGTCTTTCGTGGTTAAAGCATAAATATACAATGTATTATGTAATGTGTGTGTGTGTGTGTGTGTGTGTGTGTGTGTGTTTGTGTGTGAGAGAGAGAGAGAGAGAGAGAAGGGTGTGTGCGTGGGTAGGTGTGTGCGTGAAAAGAGAGAGAACACGTTTGTTTTTATCAAAACGCACATGTAAGACTTAATTATAATAAACCACCATCTAGTATATAGTCATTTTTGTGTAATCAATATTTAGGGGGTAAATTCAGATTACGTCATTGGTTTCAAAATTCAGTTAAAACGGTGCTTAACAACAAGGTCAATGTCCATCTATATCAAGTCGACTTGTTTTAAAATAGTGAAATAAAAGGGACTTAAAAAAAACTGCCGTGTTCAAGTTCAAGACATGTATATTTTATATTTATTATATAATCTACTCAATAATCCATGTAATACGGTCATACAATAAAAATCGTATTGAATGAGTGTGACGTCATAAAAGCATACAAGTCATTCCAGAGTGACGTCACACGATTGACCGAGTTCACAGATGTTTGTTTCATTTGACACTGTTTGTTGATTCTAATTTAAGCTGATACTTTTGTACTTTTCTTCTAAAAAGAAGATACATTGTATTTAAATTGAAAATGTTTGTTTTGTTTTTGTATCCTGCGGACAGACTATTGTTTACTTATAATATTTCAGCAGGATTACTTTTGGCGCATGTACACAGTTACGTGAACTTGTTGTGTTTCGGTCAATCAGCTGTTTTCTTATAATGAGAAGACAAGTTTTAAATCTACGAAAAACCCGTTTTTATGGGATTATATAATAAATAGAATCTTGCATTCGTGTTTATGCAATATTGAATTTATTAAACTCGTTGAATAAATTTTTATGCAACTCGCCAAGGCTCGTTGCATAAAAAATTATTCAACTCGTTTAATAAATTCAATATTACATAAACACTCATGCAAGATCCTCTATGTATTTGTTAGTTTTTTTATTGCACAGAGTATGACACTGAGCAACACCCTCTACGCGATAAATGTTTCTTTTTACACTTACACAAGTCTATGATTACTAAATAGACATCTCCAATTAAACCTGATAGTTAGTTTAAGAAATATCAACATTTACCCGTGGTATATCGTCGAATAATACACGGGCCGGAGTTCACATGCGGAAGAATATATATCACGAGGAGGCTTTGTCACCGAGTAATATATTCGCCGTATGTTAACGACGGCCGGTGTATTATTCGCAATATAACACGGATAAATGTTGATCATTTCAATTCTAACATGACTTAACATAAAAATAATTGAAATAAACATTGCGAGCTCTTTCTTCGGGAGTACATTTTACTATCTATTTGCGAAAAGGTTTATTGAAACAATTCCGCTGTTGATAAATGATTTTATGAATGAAAATTACGTCACAACCATTGTTCACGACACATAGCATGACGTCATTAAATAAGCAAAGGAGTACGGGTTTATCCACGGTATTGACGTATCGCTGCCCCGCCCACAATGTTCCGACAAAGGCCTGGCATGGTTGAATGACACACAAAAAGAATGAAAACTCGGCCTGAATTGCGCCGTATAATGACGTCATTGACACTAGTACGGCATCAGTTGCCGTTACGCTGCTTTGGTACCGTGATGGCGACCAACATCCAACTAATCAATTAACTTTACCATTCGGCAAGAAAACTTTTTAATTCTTATATTTCAATCAGACCTGTCTGTATAAGTCGTGACTATTATGGTAGCTCGGTGTAAGCGTGTTCGCTTCGTATGTACGTATCAGGTTGTGGGTTCCTACCTCGGCCAAATCTGACCAAGACTTGGAAATAGGTAGTAACTTTTCTTTCGCCAAGGACTCGGCATTTAGAAATGAAATTCATGGAATGTTTTGGGAAACAAAATTAAAAACCGATGTCCCGTGTCACGGCAGACATTTCACGTCAAACAACCATCCCTGCACATTGTCCTGAGCGCACTTCAAAGGCCAAATTTCTGCTACTTCGCCTATTGCTGGTGCCGTGTCGATATAAGTGAAAAACTCTTGACATGGAAGTAAAACCCCTTCAATCGATCTACTTAATAATGGCCAGTGTTACTAAAACCAAATAGAACATTGTATTTATAAACTTTGATATATATGGCGACGCTTTAGGTATTATAAGGCATAGACTTTTAGTATTTTCATGTCTATGATGTGCAAACAAAAAAAGTCATTTTCGGAATCCCAAACCTAAAGACTAATCCATGACTCTCTCAAAACAAAATAATGGTTAGGTGGATGTACAAAGTGAACTACCTAAACAAATGTGCACTTCTATGGATCTATGCAAATTTTAAAAACAAAAAAAAAATTTGAATTTTTTGTCATGAGTCCATAAATTAAATAAGAAAATATGAAGTAGTGATAAATGTTCTGTACCGGAGATGGTTTGTTAGTTGGTTGCTATATAACAGGTTGTTATTGATGTGTAATAATGTTAAACGTCGCATCAGCAATTTAGACCACTGCAGTTGCTCAGTTTGTAGAGTGCTCACTCCGTCAGTGTGGGAGGTTGTTGGTTTGATCCCATGTCGTGTCTGACCTAAGACTTAAAAATGGATAGTGACTTCTTGTTTTCGCCAATCACTCGGCATTACGGAATAATGAAAGTCACAGTTCTTTCGGATGGGAACTTAAACTAAACGAGGTCCCGTGTCACGGTAAACGTGAAACGATAAAGAAACATGCTGTATTATGCCAATAGCGCAAACACATATGCAAAATTACTGTATCTTCGCTTATATATCGCTGACAACGTCACGATATAAGTTAAATATTTTTGACTGTGGCTTTAAGCACCATTACTAATTCAACTGGCATCACCAATGTTTCAGTTATTCGAGACCAGAACAAGTTTATTGATCTCTAAGGATTAATAAAAAACAAACATACTAATCCATGTCCGAAGCACAATCCAGAAGCAAAGTAAAAACTTTGGAACTGACAAGTCAGGTTAGACACGTGAACTTCCACCAGGGGAGTGAGGCCGGGTGCTCCGGAAGGGTAGACACCTTCTCCTGTTTAGCTCTAAAAACAAGTTTGTGTACGCATGCGTGAGTGTGTTTTATGGCTGGTCTTAGAATTTTAAGTGCTATAAAGTCAGTACGCCGCAGACAATCATACCACTCTTCCAGTCGCATTTTCCTGTCCATTAAGACTAACATTTGAAAGTAGCTCACCAAAAAACCCTCTTTACATTGACCACGTTTGTATAAAGTCTGTAAGCCTAGGCTAATCAAGGTCCTCAAAAAAGTTTTATGGCCGTCATCACAGTATTGTTATGTCAGTTCTCGGGTTGTGGAGTGGAGTAATGGTGTTTAATGTCCAAGTAAGATTTCTTTCACTTATATCAAGACAATCAGTCTAAGATAGTTGTGTGGAGTACTGGTGTTTTATGTCAATATCAATATTCTTTTTCATGCTTACATTACTCAAAACCTTTTACAGGTATCAACATGAAACTCCATAGGTAGATAGAAGTGCTGTTCACAAGAACCATAACTCATACTGTGTTAGGCTTTAAAACGCTAATCAAGGAACACTTTCAATACAATATCAGTCTGGTGATAATTTCACAATTATTTTATTTAAAAAAATTAAGTTAAACCTAACTTAAACTTAAATCGAATAAATTTAAAATATGAATAGGTTTTGTAGTTTTCAAGATTAACATGTATAGATGTATATCAATCAAAAAACAAACATACAAATCGATGTCCGAATCACAATCCAGAAGCAAAGAAAACACTTTGGAACTGACAAGTTAGGTTAGACACGTGAACTTCCACCAGGGAAGTGAGGCCGGGTGCCTCGGAAGGGTAAGCACCTCCTGTTTAGCTAGCTACACCCGCCACGTGTGTAATTAAAATTGTTTGAAAGGAACATGGAACTATGGGACGTCAAATAGATCCAGGGCAATTCTGGACACAGAGACGACAAACTTATCAACAATACTGTGATGACCTCCATTAAACTTTGTGAGGGCCTTCATAAGCCTAGGCTTGCAATATTCCCGAGTCAACAATTATTTGTGAGCAGCCTACTTCGTTGTACAAAGTCCCTGTAATGGGAACAGGCTCTTCCATAGCGTATTAATTGGGAAACAAATACACCATAAGAAGGAGAAGCAGGTAAATTGCTGCATAGAAAAGGAAAGTTGACAATAGAAAAATTAAAGCCATCACGTTTGTCATAAAGTTTCAAAAGTAGCCTTTCGTGTGCGTCATAATTCAGGTATAAGTCTAAATATGAAGCAAAATTTGAGGACTCAATCGTGTCTTTTATTTCAAGTTCACTAGGATAGATGACATTCACGTAGTCTCCAAAATTAGGATTGTTAAGAGACAGAACTGTCTGTTAAGTTAAATGATTTGGCAACAATCTTCTCTCCAGATTATATAATATAAGTTACCATTTAGAAGATCGCTTCACATTTATTGCATATATCATATTTCATCTATCATGTATCATTTTTTAAATTTAATCATTTAATACATTAAAGAATTGTATAGGGATAAAACTGTAAAAAAATGGTATCTCATACATCTGTATTACAAGTTTGTTGATTTTTTTTGTGTCAAAGGTTGACATATTTTAGAAATAAAAAAAATTACACTAGTTAAGAAATTATTGTAAAACACTATAACCATCTCTCTCTCTCTCTCTCTCTCTCTCTCTCTCTTGATAATCGTTTCCGCAGTTTATTTCCATGGAATTCATAAAATAACAATATATCAATAGATGTTTGTTATTATTTATTTGCATGAATAAAAACAAGCTTAAGATCCAAATTTTAGGTGTGATAATATGACAATTATATTATATATAATTCATTTACATAATTGCCAGTTACTAATACATTTTGACTCATCATTAAAACACATTTAATTTAACTCATTTAAATAGTTATTAAACACAGGCAATTTATAAACAAAACACATGTACCTCACTACAGTTTACAAAAATACTAAACACAAGTAATTAAGTTACATAATTACAACCACATAGAAGTACTTACATATTTCAAACAACTATAATTACTTACATAATTACAAAGACATATAATTCCTTACATAATTACAAAAACATACAATTACTGACATAATTACAAACACATACAATTACTTACATAATTACAAACACATATAATTACTTACATAATTACAACCACATAGAAGTACTTACATAATTACAAACACATATAATTACTTACATAATTACAAAACACATATAATTACTAACATACTTACAAAACACATCTAATTACTTACATATTTACAAAAGGCCCCTTTACACTATAAGATTTTTCATATAATACAAATTGTATAATGTAAAACCCCTTATGACTTATGAGATAATTGCAGGCATGATTTACCATGGCTAGTTTTGTTCAAATTAATAATTGATCAATCAGAAATCAGGTCAATCAGTTCATCCAGGTAAAATAAAATAAAATAAAATAAAAAATAAAAGAATCCAATAAAATAAAAATTAAATAAACAATGAGATAAATTTTTTAATAAAAAAGATAATGACTTCCATAATCACACACACACATACACACACACACACACACACACACACACACACATTCCATAAAATGCACATGTAATTTATTTACACAATTACAAAACACGTGTAATTCATGTACAGAATTACTAAACCCATATTTATTTATTTATTGACATAATTTCTAAACACATCTAATTGATTTCCATAGTCAAAAAAACATGAAATGTATTTACACAATTACAAAATACGTAATATGTATTTACATAATGACTAAACACATATGTAGGTAAACAACTTTGACCTGTCCGCTTGACCTCTCATATAAATATTTATCATGGACCAAGTATATCTATATAAGGAGCATTGGTGCTTTTTTGTATATATCATGAGATATATTCACCTCATAGAGTACATCTGTACATTGTGTATGTATTAACTGGGATCTTAACACTACCCATTTATTGGTTAGACCCTCCTATGTGAATATTCCTAATGAAAGGTCAAACGGACAGGTCAATGTTGTTTACGTTTAAAAATAATTGTATTCAAAACAACATTAACATGTCCGCTTGACTTTTATTTAAGAAAACCCAAGCAGTAGAATCCACGCAATAATTACATGAGAAGTGTTAGGTGAAGACACATTAAGCAATCAGCTGTATTCTATGGCACGCCTCACCAACAAAAGTTCGATAAAGTGCTTTAACGGTCGTTAAAGCGCTTTAACGAATTTAATGTTGCATTAGCGTCGATAACAAGAACAAAATTTCCACTATTTTTATTTAACGAACGATAAATGGATATTGATTCGATAAAGCGCTTTAACGACCGATAAAGCGATTTACCGTTCGTTAAAGCGCTTTACCGTTCGTTAAAACGCTTTACCGTTCGTTAAAACGCTTTACCGTTCGTTAAAGCGCTTTATCGAGATTTTAGAGCTTATTACCGATATTTATATTGCATTACCGAATTATCGAACTCACAGAAAGTCTATTACCGTTTATCGAAAAATTCAGCCAATCAGAGGGCGTGTAACAAAAGAATTACAGACGTTTCGTCCCAAAGGACTTTTCGTCCCATGCCATTTCGTACTATTTTCGAGACATTTCGTACCATGTTCAGGACTTTTCGTCCCATAATTATAAGACGTTTCGTACCATAGGACTTTTCGTCCCATGACATTTCATAACATTTTAATTACTTTTTAAAGATATTTTCTTAATTAATTACTTTATTTATTTTTGTTTTTTACTGTGTTATAAATAAAATTTAGGATTTTTCGTCCCATAATTATAAGACGTTTCGTACCATAGGACTTTTCGTCCCATGACATTTCATAACATTTTAATGACTTTTTAAAGATATTTTCTTAATTAATTACTTTATTTATTTATTTTTTTTGTTTTTTACTGTGTTATAAATAAAATTTAGGACTTTTCGTCCCATGGCATTTCGTAATATTTTAATGACTTATTAGAGATTTTAATAATTTATTTATTTTATTTATGTTTTTTTACTGTGTTATAAATAAAATTTAGGACTTTTCGTCCCATGACATTTCGTAACATTTTAATGACTTTTTAAAGAGGTTTTATTTATTTATTTATTTATTTTTACTGTGTTATACTGAATAAAATTTAGTTACATATATATATTTAATTTCCCTTTTGTCTTTTTTTAAAGGGGGATGATTAAGGTATATATGTGAATACATCTTTATTTTTTATATGAAATTAACTAACTACAAGTTTATGCCAGTAAACTATCTTTTCTCTCGCTTTATCATTAAATAAACTTTAAAGCCATAAAGTCTCGGGATGGTGTATTCCTGTTAGTCCAACATTTGAGATTTCATAATTCCTGATAGTCCAACATTGCTTATATATACATTTAAGACCAATGTTTATTTTAGGGAATTATACTTTATTTCAGAATTTTACGAGCTTTATTTTTTGTACCTATATTTTCTTCAAAATTTACCAAACATAATTCATTTAAAATTTAGTTATATATGTTCACTATTTTCAAGTGATTTTCAACTTAATAATTTCCTAAAAACAAATTTCACAATTTATTTTAAATGTACACACTTTAATAAAAAATTACACAATTTAATAAAAATTTACACAATTTATTTAAAATTTACAAAATATTTTAAAATTTTATATAATTTATAAATTATGATATATTTAAAATTTATAATTTATCTAATTTCCTAAGAAAATTCACAATTTATCTAAAATTTACACAATTTATTTAAATTTACACAACATTTTTAAATTTTATATCATTTATAAATTACATGTATGATATATTTTAAATTTATCATTTTTCTAATATATATAATTTATTTAATATCTGTAATTTGTTTAATAAGTTTAAACAATTAAAACAAACTGATTATTTCTGTGAACATGGGATGATTAACCTTGTATCTTTTTAATATTTTATTTCATATTTCAAAGTGCATTTTACATTAAATAGCACAAGTAGGAAAGTAATATTTTCAAAACAGTTGCTACTTTTTATATCTGATTTTACAAGTCTTTTTAAAAAGACTTATCTCTTAATTGATAGGAAAACATTAATAAAATTATTAATTATTATTGATACAAGATACATTTTCTGCATTATGATATATTTTTCATAATGAATATATAAATTCATGCAAGGCTTATTTGTAGGAATGTTTGATTATTGTGTGTGTGTGTGTGTGTGTGTGTTTGTGTGTGTGATATCTTTTGTAATTTCCATGTGTGTGTGTGTGTGATTGAAAATTCGATAAATATTTGATAAAAATGGTTGCTATGGGAGTGAAATAGATATATGCATAGTTATTTTTATCGAAACAGACTATAGCCCAAGCTGATGAAATTACCTATTGTTCTCCCTGTACCACACATTCCTGATAGTCCAACATGAAATTTTAAGATTTCTTATATCAGAACAATAGATGTTGGACTAACAGGAATAAACCCTCGGGATTTCATTTTTTTTAATACCAATAAAAACAAAACACATGTTTCCACAAGCTTTTATTGTTCAGTTGATTGAAACGTCCTACAAACATGAAGAAGCGTACGTGTGACTTATATCACTTTTACTTATCGTGATGTCCCGCTTATAGAAATGTAAGACTTAGAGTGACATATTGTTGAAAAATGGCAATGTTCAAAATGTATGCATAAAATATGAAAAAATATGATGCAGAAAATACTTAAATAAGATGTGCACATGTCCAATATGTAATAATAACATCATGCAATTTAGTTTCAGACTTAGTGGAGGTGTACATGTTCAATGAATATAATAAATTGGTATAACGAATGTATAATGCCAGGACGAAAAGTACTCCATGAGTCCGAATATGGCATGAAACGTTCTGTAAAAATTACTTAATGTTATGGTACATCTTAAAAATGTGGAAAGAAAAGTCCCCAAAAAGTTTACGAAATATCATGGGACGAAAAGCCCTATGGTACGAAACGTCTTAGAAGTATGGGACGAAAAGTCCTTTGGGACGAAACGTCTTGCTAAAATTGTATTAAGTTAATTGATGATCTATACCTGCAATTTCTACATCTTATCGAACTTACTGACTTTCTTTTCGTCTAGTAAAATAAATATATAATAATATATAGATAAATTAATACATATAAATCTTACCTTGTCCCTCCATAATTCTCCGTTAGTTGATTCCTGATTAAAAAAAATCCCACGACTTTTGTATCCAGTAATGAAGCCATTTGAGTAGATCTACCTTGGAATAACAGCCGATTGGATTACGAAAATTGACCATACATCGACAACACTGAACACTAATGTACCAATCGATGATTGATTGTCTTATTACAAAGTTTTTAATAACTCTTGTAACTCTTGTGATTTTAATAGGTCAATTAAATCAGGCGAAACTAAAAAAATCAACAAGAATATGCGCGGGGAAAGATACAATGATCGTCCATATTTAAAACAGGTGTTGTAACCATGTTTGCGCCAAAAAACTACAGTATCTGTTGTTAATATTATTATTATTTTGTAACCGGCTTGGTCCATGTGGATGCAAATGCCGTTAAAGTTACTATAACCATATTATTAAAAGCAGACGAGAGAGAGAGAGAGAGGTTTATCGTGTTGATGAAGTGGTATCCAGGGACAATCAATGTATATCATGCGATTAGCCAATCAAAACGCTCGTTACATATCTGTAACCATGACACATATCGTATTAACGAATTATCGAACATATCGCATTAACGAATTATCGAACATATCGCATTAACGAATTATCGGACACATTCTCATTACCGTTCGATAATTTTTAAAGACCGTTAAATCGCTGTATCGGTCGTTAAAGCGCTTTATCGAATCTATATCTATTTATCGTTCGTTAAATAAAAATAGTGGAAATTTTGTTCTTGTTATCGACGCCAATGCAACATTAAACTCGTTAAAGCGCTTTAACGACCGTTAAAGCACTTTATCGAACTTTTGTTGTCGAGGCGTGCCATAGTATTCCCTATACACAAATCGACTTGTCTGTAATGAAAATTAAATAACATATCAATGTTGCTTGACTTTATGTATCTATTGTGTGTTAAATGAATCGTATTTATGACATAAGTATCATATCTACTTTCTGATAAATACATATTATATACAGTGTGTATGTACAACCCTCAGTATCAGGTCGAGTCCTTTTTAGTAGCCGTAGCACTACGAGTCGCGCTTTCGCGACGAGTAGTGATACAGCTACGAAAACAGGACGAGACCTGATACGAAGGGTTGTACATACACACTGTGTATATAATATTTTTATCTAACGTTTCCAATTAGATTATTTAAAATAATAAAAAAATTAATACTTTATGTAAAAAAATTACATTTTACCATAGAAAACCAATGAACTATGTTATGACATTTGTTCTACATTCTCCCTAATGACGTCATAATGAGAAAGTGCACGTGTACTTTACCGCCAATGTTGTATCACCACACTGTGGTGATACAAGATTCTGTATCATGCGTGTTCGATAAAACTGGTATTTCGTCAAATCAGATAGAAAAACTAGCCTAATGTTATATAAAGAGAAATATCAATGAGTATCATAACAGGTTGACATGGTGACATTTTGGTAAAGTCATCTACCAGTGTATAGTGCAGAATTCTGATGTCATACTTTCTATTGAGTATGCTCAACTATAAAGTGGGAGAAATATCACGTCAAAGTGTCTATCTGACACCTATCTTCTGATATAATTAAATATATACCATGATACCATAGTGTCTATCTGACACCTATCTTCAGGTATAATCAAAAATATAGCATAATACTATAGTGTCAATCTGACACCTATCTTCAGGTATAATCAAATATATAGCATGATACAATATTGACTATCTGACACCTATCTTCAGGTATAATCAAATATATAGCATGATACCATAGTGTCAATCTGACACCTATCTTCAGGTATAATCAAACATATAGCATGATACCATAGTGTCAATCTGACACCTATCTTCAGGTATAATCAAACATATAGCATGATACCATAGTGTCAATCTGACACCTATCTTCAGGTATAATCAAACATATAGCATGATACCATAGTGTCAATCTGACACCTATGTTTAGGTATAATCAAACATATAGCATGATACAATAGTGTCAATCTGACACCTATCTTCAGGTATAATCAAACATATAGCATGATACCATAGTGTCAATCTGACACCTATCTTCAGGTATAATCAAACATATAGCATGATACCATAGTGTCTATCTGACACCTATCTTCAGGTATAATCAAATATAAAGCATAATACAATAGTGTCAATCTGACACCTATCTTCAGATATAATCAAATATATAGCATGATACCATAGTGTCAATATGACACCTATCTTCAGGTATAATCAAACATATAGCATGATACCATAGTGTCAATCTGACACCTATCATCAGGTATTATAAAACATATAGCATGATACCATAGTGTCAATCTGACACCTATCTTTAGGTATAATCAAACATATAGCATGATACAATAGTGTCAATCTGACACCTATCTTCAGGTATAATCAAACATATAGCATGATACCATAGTGTCAATCTGACACCTATCTTCAGGTATAATCAAACATATAGCATGATACCATAGTGTCTATCTGACACCTATCTTCAGGTATAATCAAACATATAGCATGATACCATAGTGTCTATCTGACTCCTATCTTCAGGTATAATCAAACTTATAGCATGATACCATAGTGTCAATCTGACACCTATCTTCAGGTATAATCAAATATATAGCATGATACCATAGTGTCAATCTGACACCTATCTTCAGGTATAATCAAGTATTTAGTGTGATATCAAAGTGACTATCTGACACCTATCTTCATGTATAATCAAATATATAGTATGATACCATAGTGACTATATGACACCTATCTTCAGGTATAATCAAACATATAGTATGAAACCATAGTGTCTATCTGACAACTATCGTCAGGTATACTCAAGTATATAGTATGATACCATAGTGACTATCTGACACCTATCTTCAGGTATAATCAAGTATATAGTATGATACATAGTGACTATCTGACACCTATTTTATGATATAATCAAATATATAGTGACTACTAATATCTGACACTTATTTCCCGGTATAATCAAATGTATTTTATGACTGAAAAATTCCAACCAACTTACTTGAATGGCCTAGAAGCAATTGCAATTTGTTGCGCAGGATAAAATGCGATATCCACCTGGATATCACATTTCAGTACCCATAAATAGATTAGGGAATTTCCAAATTCAATCGACACTTTTAAGGCGTCAAAAGATAGCATCTGCTGACGTCATTAACACGGTTTGGGCAATTCACAAAAATGAAATGTCAGATGACGAGCAGCGTAAACGTTTGCGTATGTGGAAATTTTAGAATATTGGAGGCAATTATGACATCAAATGATGCCATGGACACAAAAAAGTTAACAGATAGCGCTATTAAACTAACAAGAAATTATTTAAAAGAGCTTTTAAAACCGGCTTTACTGACTAGATGGACGTCTCCAGTAATGTCGATCATTTTGCGAAGTACAATAAAATCTGATTTTTCAAATGTCATTTTGAAGTGTCATTTAATTAAACAATTACTGTATTTTGATATCGGTGGATATGGGATTATACGGACCTGTCCAAAATAATATTAACCTGACGGCCTCGATGAATATTACTTTGTTCAGGTCCGTATAATCACATATCCACCTCAGTAGGTCCTCTTTCTTTCACATTTTAATGATTTTTTTTCATTTTTAAAACCCAAATTCTGTGATCAGAAAATGCATGACCTGTGCTAAAGGTGTTGGTTAAAAATTTGGTTTTTTTATAATGTTTATGTTGGTTTATAACGCGTCTACATTCTGACAATCAGAAAAAAACGCGTAAGACCATTTAATTGACTTGAAAACTGTCGCAGAAATTTTCTATTTGCTTCTTATGCATATTAATAAACGAATCAATGCTTACAATGCAGCCTTTTAGTAAATAACATTTAAAGGTTTTACACTTTAATAACCAAACGTTTTAAAAGATTTATTTTTCGTTTATCACTTTAAACAAATCACAATGTATATATGCCCTCACTGAAAATTGACCTAAGCGCACTGCAAAGTCATAAATTTCTGTCACTTCATCTGTAGCTGGCAACGTCTCGGTATAAGTTAAATAATATTGGCTGGGACGTAAAAACTCCATAGTGTGTGTTGTTTTTTTTTATTTCCAGCAGCAACATATTCAGTTTGATTTTTCTGTGCATCTAGAGAAAAAAGAAGAAAATAAAGAACGCATATACATTTTTGTGAGAAAAATATATTTTATAACTATTAGTTATTCTCGTTGTGAACTCTCTGTCCTGTATCTGTATATACATTCCCATCTGAGTTAAATAGACGCCTATGTTGTTGAATGTTGCTTAACGTTGCATCATCAATTTATTCAACTATTCGCGACGGGAACTACTTCATTAATCACTATGGAATAATCTTTAAACAAGTTCGTGTATATATGCATGTGAAGTTAGAGTGTGTTTTATGTTCTGCCTAGTACCAGCTCGCACTCAGGGCGACTTTAAGGTGCTAGCTCACCGTGTCAATACGTCGCAGACAAGCGTACCACTCACCCAGTCACATTATACTGACACTGGATGAACCAGTAAAGGTCAACGGCAAGCAAAATTCACTTTTCCACGTGTGGTCTAAGCGTGACTAGAACTCACAGCGGTGAGAGAATTTGATTTGTAAACTAACGTCTTATCCATCAGGCCACCACGTCCTGTAAATGGGGTTCGCCGCTGTACCACGTGATACCTTCTAACATGTCTGCAAGACGCTTGTTTCAAACGGACATGGAATCGCACAATATGACGTTTTCCCGTAAAAACGACGTTATTCCGGGAATTTGTGACGTTTACGTTTTCCAAAATGTTCCGCACAAACGTTAAGAGGTATTGATCCCGTGGTACAGCGGCGAACTCCATTAATACCGAGTTGAGTCATCTCGATTAACTTGCCCGAGCTTCTGTCAACTCAATAACTTTTCTCTCATGATACTGGAATAAGATTGATCTGAACTGTTGAGTTTAGCAATTTGTTATTTTTTCGACCTCAGCAATTAACGTTTGAATTTAAATCTCCGATAAATTTGGATTTCATTTCTGACTCATTGTCACACCGTGATAAGAATACGCCCAACCCACCTCTATATAGCTCACGATTTCACCCTTTAATAGACTGGTCAGACTAGGTTAAAAAGTATAACAATAAAAAAATATGTAATAATAAAATAATTATAAAAAATAATAAAACAAATTTAAAATGGAAAAATATATTTAGTATTTTTAATTTATATTATTGTCACATTTTATAATTTATATTATTTTACACATTTTATATTATTTTCACCTTTTATAATTTATATTATTTCACGCATTTTATTTTGGTTTTTTTTTCTTTCTCTAACAAATATATACACATATAGTCCTTAAACTTTAAAGTTAGGATAATGTTAGGGTGATTATGGTGTCATTACTAAGATAAACCCAAGATGCGTTTGATTTACAAGATATGACATGACGTAAGATTATCTTATAATGATCCTAAGAGATGTCTTAGGACAAATGTTATGACATATATACGGATAGTTCCATAAACCTGCCCCCCCCCCCCTGGTCCAAACTCACAGTAACGGTGTAACGAGTTGGGTTTTGAATGTTAATACCTTAAATACTCGGCCACCGCGCCCCAAAATTTTACAACGTGATTTACCTCCAGACAGTCTGATCTAGATATTTTAGCTGTGTGGTAACATGCCCGAATGACAAAAATAGTTTTAACGTCTCAGGTTAATTAGAAATGTTCATAAAATGATGTTATTGTTATATCAGTGAAGGATCGCTACTAAAACCTTGTACTGATCTTCTTGAAATTACTCTCCATCTATTTAGCAGTAAGAAAATACAATTTTTAAACTCGATGTGATTTGAGTTGAGTAATGGTGTTTAACGTCACAGTCAAGAATATTTCACTTATATCGAGACGTCGCCAGCTATAGTCAAAGGTGCAGAAATTGTGCCTGTGCGTTGCGCTGGTGGCATTATACAGCAGAGTTCTTTATCCTGCCAAGCTTACCAAGACACGGGATCTCGTTTATTTTAAGTTCCCATTCGAAAGAACCGTGACTTTCATTTCGTAATGCCAAGTGCTTGGCGAAAGAACAGTCACTACCCACTTTGTCTTAAGTCTTGGGTCAGGCCCGGCCGGGGTTCGAACCCACGACCTCCCAATTACGAAGCAAACACTCTACCAACTACCGCAGTGGTTTTAAACTCGATGTGTACTGAAGTATAAAAAATTGAAGACTTAAAGTACGAAATAACAATCTAATCTAGATATTTTAGCTGTGTGGTAACATGCTCGATTATCACCCTAAATGACAGATCTTGCCACAACAAAATAGTTTTATCAAAATAGTTAATTAAAGATGTTCATAAAATGATGTTATTGTTATAAACTCGATGTGTACTGATATATAAAAAAGCAAGACCTAAAGTACGATTTCGTATTTACGATTAAATAGTTGAAAGATCATTTTAAGAGTAGCTGCAATTGACTTTTGAATTCATTGTTCACCGGATTAAATAGTTATGGAGTTAGTTGCTGTTGTAGGATTCTACCCCTATGTTTTTGACATGCATCGGTAAATCTGAAAACTAGAAAAACTGTGTGCCACAAGCTCACAAAAATAACCCCGCTCCCCCACATAAAAAATCCATCGGATCAAATTGTTAAATATGAGGTGCATATCTACATTATATCACAAAGGTTGTGTGAAAGTTTCATGAAAATTTATTGAAGGGTTTAGGAGGAGTTGCGGATAAGAGATATGTACCCTAAGGTGTAACGGACACCCCTATCACTATATACCCCCGCTTTTTAAGCGGGGGAGGGGGTATAATGACGCGGCATTGAAAATCTATTCGAAACGTGATAGAATAATTAAATTTTGTAGGACTTAAGGCTAATATAAGAATTCATAGAAATCGGCATGCGATTAAGTTCAAACTTAATTGTTTTATCGTTCAATTTTAAGTAATTCGTGTAAATTCTTATTTTAACTACTAGCATTCTGTGACTTACAAGTATGTTCAATTAAAGTACAGGTACTGCAAAATAATCCCATAATTAACTGATGAGCAGTCATTAAAATTTAAATTATTTTGTAAGGCAAAAATAAAGTATAGTTGTAATGCGATTGTATGATTTATCTCATTCAAGAAAAGTAACTTCTTAAATTATGTCACCAGAAACGACAATAATAAAATTTGGCGTTCATTTAATATCACACTTATTGAGATCTATACCTGTCTCTATCAGGAGTTTAACAATGTCAGTATAACCATACAGAGATGCTATATGTAAAGCAGAATAACCGTTAATAATACACTTATTGACATCTACTCCCGCCTCTATCAGGAGTTTAAAAACGTCAGTTTTACCATACTGAGATGCTATATGTAAAGCAGATTTACCGTCAATACCACACTTATTGACATCTACTCCCGCCTCTATCAGGAGTTTAACAATGTCAGTTTTACCATACTGAGATGCTATATGTAAAGCAGATTTACCGTAAATCTTACACTTATTAACGTCTACTCCTGTCTCTATCAGGAGTTTAACAACGTCAGTATTACCATAACAAGATGCTATATGTAAAGCAGATTCACCGTTAATCTTACACTTATTGACGTCTACTCCCGTCTCTATCAGGATTTTAACAACGTCAGTTTTACCATACCGAGATGCTATATGTAAAGCAGATTCACCGTCAATATTTCACTTTTTGACACCTATTTCCGCCTCTATCACATGTATCAGGAGTTTAACAATGTCAGTTTTACCAGACCTTGTTGCTATATGTAAAGCAGAGTCATTGTAAATATCACATTTATTGACATATACTCCCGCCTCTAGCAGGAGTTTAACAATGTCAGTATTACCATACTCAGATGCTATATGTAAAGCAGATCTACCGAAAATATCACACTTATTGACATCTACTCCCCGCCTCTATCAGGAGTTTAACAATGTCAGTATTACGATACATTTTTGCTATATGTAAAGCAGAATAACCGTTACTATTACACTTATTGACATCTACTCCCGCCTCTACAAGGAGTTTAACAATGTCAGTATTACCATACCAAGATGCTATATATAAAGCAGATTCACCATGAATATTACATTTATTGACATCTACACCTGTCTCTATCAGGAGTTTAACAATGTCAGTATTACCATACCAAGATGCTATATATAAAGCAGATTCACCGTCAATATCACACTTATTGACATCTACTCCCGCCTCTATCAGGAGTTTAACAATGTCAGTATTACCATACCAAGATGCTATAGATAAAGCAGATTCACCGTCAATATCACACTTATTGACATCTACTCCCGCCGCCTCTACCAAGAGTTTAAGAACGTTAGTTTCACCTAACAGAGATGCTATATGTAAAGCAGAATAACCGTTACTATTACACTTATTGACATCTACTCCCCCCTCTATCAGGAGTTTAACAATGTCAGTATTACCATACCAAGATGCTATATGTAAAGCAGATTCACCGTCAATATTACACTTATTGACATCTACTCCCGCCTCTACAAGAAGTTTAACAATGTCAGTATTACCATACTGAGATGCTATATATAAAGCAGATCTACCGTCAATATTACACTTATTGACATCTACTCCCGCCTCTATCAGGAGTTTAACAATGTCAGTATTACCATACTGAGATGCTATATGTAAAGCAGATCTACCGTCAATATTACACTTATTGACATCTACTCCCGCCTCTACAAGGAGTTTAACAATGTCAGTATTACCATACTGAGATGCTATATATAAAGCAGATCTACCGTCAATATTACACTTATTGACATCTACTCCCGCCTCTACAAGGAGTTTAACAATGTCAGTATTACCATACTGAGATGCTATATGTAAAGCAGATTCACCGTCAATATTACACTTATTGACATCTACTCCCGCCTCTACAAGGATTTTAACAATGTCAGTATTACCATACTGAGATGCTATATCTAAAGCAGATTCTACCGTCAATATACATTATTGACATCTACTCCCGCCTCTACAGGAGTTTAACAATGTCAGTTTACCATACTGAGATGCTATATGTAAAGCAGCTTCACCGTCAATATTACACTTATTGACATCTACTCCCGCCTCTATCAGGAGTTTAACAATGTCAGTTTTACCATACTGAGATGCTATATGTAAAGCAGATTTACCGCCAATATTACACTTATTGACATCTACTCCCGCCTCTAGCAGGAGTTTAACAATGTCAGTATTACCATACTCAGATGCTATATGTAAAGCAGATTCACCGTTACTATTACACTTATTGATATCTGCCCTTGCATTAATAAAGAGTTTCACTATCACAGTATTTCCCGACCTTGTTGTTATATGGAAAGCAGAGTCACCATCACTATCATACCTGTTTATATTTGCTCCTGCATCAAGCAGGAGCTTAACAATGACATCATTACCCAACTCGGCTTCATCCCCCGATTTTTTCATTAACATATGCTGATGTCCAAACTGAGAAGCTATATGTAAAGGGGTCTGTTTCCATTTCGTAGCTCTTGTATTGACAGAACAACCATATTCTATCAATCTTTTTACAATGACATCATAACCCATACCAGAGGACAAATATAATGGTGTTAATTTACCTGAGCTACACTTGTTTAAACCATACTTCTTAAATAATGACACCATCTCTACATTTCCTGATAAACATGCAAGCAACAGTAAGTTCAAATAAGAGTTAATAACATATTTTTGATAAAAATTTACAAATGTTAGTAATGCTTTTGTGAACTTTTCTAGACCAAGTAAAACGGCTAAGTGAAGAATCGAGCATTTTCCATCACTTAACTTTTTTTCTAGTGACTGAGTATATTTTGACAAAAGCCTTCCTGAAAGAACTCTTTTGTCTAGCTTACCCCTGCATTTACTGATAAGATGTTTTACTGAACTATCTACTCGGTTGTTTAAGGCTCTTGTCAATATTTCATCCGCATGCTCTGTTCGTAAACAAGTATTTTCAAAAACCTCATTCCAGTATCCTTCTTGAATACAGTTCAACATACAGTCACCCCATGCATCTTCTAAATCTTCAGTGATAACGATTGTTGACTCTAGTGCACTACTTTCCATGGACCCTAAATGTGTTCTGTTTTTGATAAAGTTGGGCGGGGCATGGCTGAGCATTAATCTCTTGACATCTGAATGTAAATTGTTAACATGTTGTACCACTGCATCATGGATAATGTCATGTATAAACTGATAATTACCATCTTCTATCTTCAAATATGTACCCAGTAAAGTGTCTAACTTTGATTTGATTTCTGTTACAGATAAGGAAGCAGGTAGTTTACAGATATCAAGAAGCCGTTTTCGGGAAGACTTTCCTGTACTCACCATATCAATCCCTAGACAATTATCATTCATCATACAAAAAAGAAGACAAAAATATCTAACCTTTTCATTAATGCGAAAGTCGTCTAATTCTTGTCCAATCAAAGACAACAGAGGTGTACTGAAGAAGTTATCAATGGAATATCTGGACGTTTTATCTGCTGTGAATCTTCTACATAGCAAAGGAAAACTGAAAATGGTGAAATTCTCAACATCATTGCTCAAAGTCACAAGATCTTCTCTGTCTTGATACGATGAATGATTCGAAAACATAACTATTCTTTCTTCACTTGTCAAACAAATGTCTGGACTTGATAAATCAATGGTCTGGTATTGTAAAAACTCTAATAATTCGTCTTGCTTGATGTAGGATCGAGCAGTTACTAAAATTTTCAAACAGCTGTATTTAAACATCGAAGTCAAATCATCTTTGCTAGTTTTCCATTTACGTAGTTCAGCTTCATCAATACTGTGAACGCCAAATGTGTCGTCTAACACGAACAATTGTTTGCCATCCGGTTTCCAAAGATCAAATATTTTTTCGACTGAGTGTTCATTAAATATTTGGTAACCTTTTTGTTTGTAATGAAGAGCTATGTGATGCGCATTTGCTGTCTTACCAGATCCTGGAGGTCCTGTGATTAATGTAACATTATTCTGGCCGATGGCTGTTTCAAGGGCCTTTGTCGATCTCGTAGGAACAAAAGGTTTATCTTCTTCTTCCCACTCTTTAAGTTTCATTTGTTGATCTACAAATGGAAGAGATTTGTATCTATACAGGTATGGTTACGTTAATGTATTTTTACTAACTGATATTCTTTTTTACAAAACTTAGGAATTGACAAAAATAATGTTAACTTTCAGTAAACCAACGTAACCTGTCAACCTTTCGCCAAGTCTGGGTTTTGTTTCGGTTGTTTATTGTGACGTCAAAGAATGCGGGGTTATTGGCGCTGAGGGGATGAAATGACGTCAACGAAGGTTGGGGTTAAATGCTCTGAAGGGATGAAGAACGCTGTTCAATTAACTGACAAAACCAACGCAGAAGAAATGACACGGAATTAGATGTCTCATCTCGTTAGTTTTTAGCGAGTAGAAAATACATTTTAAAATTCAGTTTTGACACAATATTGATGGTTTTTTTAGGTGTACGTCATTAAACATTTATAAATTGAATACGATGCATACATGACAATATCTTACATCTCATCAGTTTTTATAAGTTTAATTTTTTTATGCTGATCATGTGGTCGCTGTACATAACATAAAGACTTATAACACATTTTGTGTTAAAAATTATGTCAGTTGAGTACAAAAAGCATTAAAAAAAAATCTGATTTCTCATTATACTAAAATACTGAACTAGAATTTTTATTGTATAAAACATGAAATTTAAAACACAAATTTGAAGAAAATATCCATGTTTATTTAGAGAAAAAATGTTTCTCAAAATATGTAAATATTCATCTATACTCTTGGATCCGTTGGAAATCTGACAAAAACCTCTAAAACAAGGTAAACAAACAAAAACTAATATAACAATATTCGAATCCCACAATAATATTAGTTTCCAACAAAATATGTTTTTTTCAAAATTTGTATTCTTCATGTATATTCTCAAATTTATCCCAAAATTTAAATATATGGTCCACAGACATTGACTATAATCTTAAAACTGGTCAAACATCGTTTTTTAACATTTTCTCAAAACGTGTTCTTTTTATCCGAAAACCCAGCAATTGTTAATTTTTTTAAATACCCGTAATATATCTTTAAGTTTCGTCTTAGTATATGCTAAAAACATTGAAAAACGCGTTTACAGGAGCAATGTCTCAAGATTCTTTATTTTTTCTATCAATGCCAAAAAGTTGTCCCCAAAAATGTTTAAACATCAGCTTATATAATAATGTAATCATAATGAAGCTGCATTCTTAAACTGTTTTTCAATTAAATTTCATTGAAAACACAGCAACAGTTTTAACAGATACATGTATCGCCTTTCATTTTTTTCGAAATAACCTTTCTTTTTTCTAAAAAGCAGGTCTTTACCAAAATATTTGAATATCAGCGTATATAAACATGTTACCATAATTAAACTGCATGATTAAAATGTGTTACAAATTCCATTCAAATAAGAGATATGAACACTAATATACATATTTCACAATTTGACACTCCGAAGGCGGTAAAAGTAAAACCTAATTCCCGCAAAATTGCGACTTTAGTCGCCAAATGAGACAAAAACCAGGAATTTATAATACAAAATTGATTGGCCTTTTGCTAATTCTAAGAAGAAATGTCAACATGTTAATATTGAAAATATAAGAAATTATTCAATTTTTTAGAGGTGGCAGTTCTGTCATAATTAAGCATAATTGTATATATCCAGTAAACCACAACAAATTAAAATATGTTTCCCACTGAATTAGGGTCAACCAACTTCGAAAATGTACAAGAGCCTCTTGTACTGGATGTCAAGGTCAACCAACCTTGCAAACTTGGTAGATTTTGATCCCCAAATGCTTTATGAAGTTTCTAGGGGTCTTTCTTAGTTTATGACAAAACGATACATTGTATATATATATATTGCATTACTTCAAGTTAATGTGACCTTGGCATTGTACAAGGCCAGGTTGCTTTGAATACTTGGTAGCACTTAATGGCCTTATGCTGTTTATGAAGCATATAATATTATTCGGTTAATGATAAAATGTTTAAAAATACATGTCTTGGTAACCTTAAACGCGTTATTTGCAAGCACAAGATTGATTTCCTACCGGAAACAATAACTACATCTGATAAAACTTTAAAATACTAAAGCAGGTCCGACAGCTTATGAATCAGCCTCGTAAACATATTACTGGTCGCAAAACATGGAAAGTGGGTCAAGTTTAACAACCTTCACGAACTGGCCGGGCAACACTGTTATGGATTTATTAATTCTGAAGAAGCAGCTGAAAATGAAAAGTTCAAGGACAAAGACTTACCGACAACAGACGATGGACGATGAATGACAAAATTTGAAAACCTCACCTTTAGCATACACTCAAATGAGCTAAAAATCACATAACATATTTAACCAGAGTTACTTTTACAACACGATTCACAAGCATAACACGTGATACCTTATAATGTTGTGAGCATCATGTTTCTCACATAATTGGAATTTCGTAAGAATCAAGCAACATAGTTACGCTAAAATTTAACATAATCACATATCATTCCGCACAAACAATAAGTATTGTTAAGAGTCTGAAAGTAGTTGACTAAACAATAGGATGTATTAAATTGAATCCATGATGCATCAAATTTAAAGACTTTAAAATTAAAGGTGATTTTTTTAGATAAACACATTAAAACCAAGACCTAGAAATTATATTAAACCGATATATTTTTGAATTGCAACTTGGCATACCCATTTATCATTCTAGAAGTATTTACAGCCTTAACATCTGAAAGATAATAATAATAATAATAATAATAATAAACATGATAAATTGAAGAGATCTTGTCACTTACATTCATTATTTGGAGGGGGCGCTAAATTCTTCAATTCTCTGTAAAGATCTCTATATGACTGGTCCAAAGCTGCATTCTGTAAGGCAGATACTTCCGATTGATACAATTGGCCACCAATCGCAATCACAGCCTAAAATCAACGTATAATGATACCAATCAAAGCTTTACGCTTCTACAAGATAATTTGTAATAATTCGGACATCTAAAATTAAAATTGATACATTAATTTCATTTATATCCGATGTATACATGTAAGAGGTTTTTATCGTAGGCAAGTTTTTTTCTATGACAATATCAGGACATGCTAACAGTACTCCACGATCTGCTCTCAAGAATGTAATATTAACAAATATATGCT